>CM077453.1:32963463-33202200 GCA_039654765.1 Mylopharyngodon piceus
TAACTATGCAACTGCATCTCAACTAACTCTCAATAGAGTATTAGTAGACTGTCTACTTAATATTTGCTAACACTTTATTTTGATGCTCCCCAACAGACATTCTACTGACTATAAGTAACTTTGCAACAGTGTCAACTTATTCTACTAACCTGAATCTTAAAGGGTTAGTTCACCCAAAAATGAAATTTCTGTCATTAATTACTCACCCTCATGTCGTGCCACATTCGTAAGACCTTTGCTCATCTTTGGAAGACAAATTAAGATATTTTTGATGAAATCCGAAAGGTTTTTTTTTTATCCCCCATAGAAAGAAATGTAATTACCACATTCAAGGTCCAAAAAAATTGGAAAGACATCATTAAAATATTCAATGTGACTACAGTGGTTCAACCTTAATGTCAGAAGCGACGAGAATACTTTTTGTGCGCAAAAACAAAAATAACGTCTTTATTCAACAATTTAGTTTCTCCCCTGTCAGTCTCCTACTCTGTTTACCTTGTATAGACAGTCCAGCGCTTCCAGGTTCTACGTCAGAACGCCGGCTCATTATTGGCCAGCTCCTGCATCAGCATCACACGCATGCGTCTTGCTGATCACGTGAACAGTGTCAGACAATACTGAGTCAGAACACGGAAGCCTGCATTGTTTCAGTGATTCATTCCAATACTAAACTCCATTTTCCTCACACTTCATTTGAAGTTGTCATTAGCAAATAAAAAAAGGAAAAAAAGAAGAAAAGAAAGTTTACTGTCTTTTGTCTGTAATGTGTTTTAGGTATAGACCAAGGTCAGATGGCATATGAAGGTCAACACTGGCATGCCACTGAAGAGTGTTTCAGCTGTGCCCGCTGCAATCAGTCTTTGCTGGGTCGTCCCTTCTTGCCGAAACAAGGTTTGATCTACTGTTCCCGTCTCTGCAGCCAAGGGGATGAGCCTGACCTGTCAGACTCCTCAGACTCTGCATTCCAGAGTGCCCGTTCCCGACAGTCACGTCACAGTGCTCAGATTGGCAAGGATGGGACAAAAGGGAAGGGTGAAGGTGGACGACAAACATCATCTGGCCCTACACAGTTAGCTGGTGATGTAGAGCCTCTAGCTGTTCAAATGGATTTGCTGAGCATCTCAAGCCCAGCTCCCAGCCGCACGCCCCATCGCACACCAACGAGAACCCCAAGTAGAACCCAAAGTCGGTCTCCAAGTCTGAATCGTGAGCAGCCAGTTTGGGTAAACAGGGATGAGCCTTACTCTTATGAGTCTCAACAAAGAGATTCCTCCACATCTCCAAATCCCCATCAGCTACGAAGTCAATGTAGCATTCGTACCGCTTACCCTCCTTCTCCCAATCAGCCACCCAAGATAGTGAGCAGTCCAGAGTCTTGGTCCAAAGAACCATCTGGGGGTAATTCCAAAAAGCCTCCGGTCATGGCTGCTCTGAGGGGGCACTCTTTCAATGAAAACTGGATGCACCATGGCCAGGAACCTGAATTTCATGCTCCTAAGCTCAAAACACAAATGAGCTTCAATGAGGTGTCAAGCCGTAATTCTGGATTTTTGGACAAGCGCAGTATCAGTGTGCAAGGTTTCCCCCGAGAGATGCGTCCCCCATTGCTGAGGAGCAGGCACCAATTTGGGCCAAGCTTTGGAGAACTTACGCCACTAGAACAAACACCAAGAGGTTCTGCTGACTCACTGGCCCTTTCATACACTACAGGTAAACATAAATTTAGTTTGACAAATACAAATACCATGATACTTCATATCACTACCTGACAGGGATAGTATGTTGAAAACAAGAGATGAATTGGTGCATTCAAACTGTCACACATTTCATACGGTGTACCTATTTCTGATCTCTGCCCATTGTTTGTCTTCAGCAGGAAACTCTTTAGATGGGACCAACAGGCGTCAGGAGCACTTCTCTCGATTTTCTATGCCTGACCTGAGTAAAGACTCTGGGGTAAATGTGTCTGATAAAGGCACCATGGGTACTTTAAACTCATCAATGCAGTTCCGCAGCACTGAATCCCTGAGCTCTGTCCCAAGACCCCTTGCTGATATTGGCATGCCTGTCCGAGTAAGGTACCCTCCTCCACTATACTGGGATTCACCCAGAGGGCTAAGTTTTGAGGATCCAGTCAAAGGTCGCATTGGTCTTGCAGGAAGTATGTCCTGTATGCAAGAAGGCAATGCCCAAGCAATGACACCACGGCCAAGACGTCCTCAAACTCAAGAATCTCCCAGACAGCAGCGTCAGCGCCAACGTCACCACCACAAAAGTCACAAAGGTCACAAATATCACTATCGCTCCCGCCGCTCTCGGTCAGACAACGCCCTGCATTTAGCTACAGAAAATCAGAGTTTCCCTGGGGACCCCATTCATAGATTTCACAATGACTTTGAGCGACCATCCTCATCAAGAATGTCACACAATCTCTTTGGAGCAAATTATGGGTATCGACAACAGTTCTTTAGGCCGTGCCCTAGAACCACATCGGACCTCACCTTGCAGGATCCTGGAGGTCCACAAATTAGACAGTATATGGGTAGGTATGGAGAAACAGTTGAGGATGAAGATCAGTTTTGCTCAACCTGTTCCTCTTCTTCAGAGGTGTCTGATGATGACGGTTACCTTATGGGTGATGTCATTCCACGGCCAGTGCAGCTCAGATACTTTGACAATGAGGAATTGCGACATCGTTATAGTCCTACATTGACGGGTGGTCACACCCAGCTACATACACGCAAACGGCGAAAGAGCAAGAACTGCATCATATCATAAGCAAATGGTAATGTGAGTATCTGAGTGTGTGTATGTGAGAGTGGGTGAAGTGAGTATGTGAGAAGTGAGTAGACCCCTGTACATCATCATTTAAATGTCAATGATTCAAAATTCTATCACCTCGCAGTAATTGTGTTACTTGTTAAGTTGAACATAAGGGTATTTCCTCTTGTGTAATATTAACCCTTTAGATTTACTATTTTAAACATACAGGCTCCACAGTAGGAACTCGATGAAAGTAAACCTTTCATTACCGAGATTCAAGATTTTTTTCAAATGCTGAGGGGCTGAGTTGCTCTACCTTTATCTTTAAAATAGCCCAAAGGGGTTCCATTGGATTCAAGTCAGGTGACACACTTCGCTAAGTCATAGTTTTAACTTTTAATCTTTAGAATCTCTTGCATGATTTTGGCAACAGTGGATTGTTATCATGTTGAAATATTCTTCTTCTGCTCAACTTCCAATCCTGCTGTTTTGTTCTGAAGAGTAAGCTAGGTTTTGTTTTTTTCTTGGATACCATCCATACAGGTTGATACCATACAATGTCCTTTCCACTGTCTGAGCTGCCACAGAAACTCTGATTTCCATGTCCAAAGGACTTGCCCTTTTCAGCACTACATTGTACAAGTAATTTTAAGATAGGGGTGTCCGATCCTGCTCCTGGAGGGCCACCATCATGCAAATTTTGCTCCTGCATGGAAGTTTCTAGTGATCCTGAAGATGTTGGATTGTGTGATTCAGGTGTTTAATTAGGGCTGGAGCTAAACTCTGCTGGAAGGTGGCCCTCTGGGAACAGAATTGGACATCCCTGTTTTAGAATGATTAGTGGTACTATGGCTCTTTCTTTACCTCCTTTTTAATGCTGCAATTGTGTTGTCACTAATTTTTACTTGGTCACAATCTTCCTGTATCCTTTCGATCTTTGTGAAGTCTCACAATCAGGTTTTTCAATTTTCTGGCAATTCTTCTCCATGTAGAGCAAATCAGACATGCAAAGTTGAGAAAGGTTTGGGGTTCACAGGTCATTTTATAACCATGTTAATGCAATTAGGTTAACTGGAAATATCAGGTTTACTCGGTTTTGTTTTAATGATCACAGATTTACACACACACAGTGTATATGTATAATCAATACTCTTCTTGTCAATTTAGAAATAATGCAGTTATCAAGAGGTGATACCATTTTTTTCATTTGACAGTTAAGTGATATTACACAGGGTGTACTCGCTTCTGTTGTGTATTGTATGTTTTTTCTTAAATATCCAACTATAGGTTGAAATCCAATTCAGGCATGTTTCAGTCATTACATAAGTGATACTGTAGGTCATGTGTTCTGATCTGAAATCATGTGTTTACTGTGACTGGAGATTGCACAACGATCAAAAGTATTACCTTCTATTTATTTGAATAGTACATTGAATCTTATCTATTGTTAAGAATATGAATTTTGTTTTGTAGAAACCTGTGCAATAAGAAATCTGCTATATAACTTTATTTAAGGAGAAGGAAAGAAGTGAAGACTCAGTGTGCACTTAACCTTCAGAATTAGGATATGGATTTTTAACTTACTCTGAAATTAATCTGCATTACTCTTAAAAAAAAATTGGGATTATCGCTTGCCATATTCCATAAACTCAGTGCATCAAAAAATCTAATTACAACCATTTTCTTATCTGTTTTTAGATTTTCTTGGTTGTGAGTATAATTCTAGTCAAGGCTACACTCCCCCCTTTCTTTTTTCCTTAATTTTTGGTATAATTTAGTGGCAATACAGTTTACTATAATTCCCACGCTGCTTACTGTTAATTGTTCTAAATACAGTAGTTTCCTAATATGCGCTCTTCATGGTTTTCAACTGGTTTTATTAATGTAATTTTAAATTTAAACTTTATAAAATGTTTATCATTTTGTTGGGCAATGTTGGTTATGGTTTTAAATGCAATATTCTGTCTTTTCCAAAGTCATTTACAAATAATATCTTAAATTTAAATGTTTTCCTAACGATAAAACAATATATAAAAATAATGTAGTATTGTAAAGGTTCTGTAAATATTGTCTTAAATATTTCTATATTTTGTATCTTCAGATGCATTATTTGTATCATATTGTAGAGTGTAGAAACCAATGGTGACTGCATGTGTATCCCCGGTTCATGTCTTGTATGTGAATTAAATAACTTTCAACAAACAAAGAAAGCCTTTAATTAAACTTCAGATTAATACAATTGAGGTGATCCATTAAAAATACTATTTTATATTGTATTTTCTGAAATATATTCTGACGTAGGGTGAAAATTACCTCTTTTGTGCTTTTTTTAAATAGTTTCTGATAATCCTCTCCTGTGATTGTTTTTTCACAATCTTAAAAACAATCCTGCAGAGTAGTGGAAGACAATAATTTTGTGTAGACAGATTTTTATCAAGTAAAAAAAAAATTCAAGACAGCTAGCTTAATACCAAACTAACAATTCACATGATGATTTATGTACAACTAAATTCATTATTCTTTACTCTGACTTCCAATATTTTAAACTTGTTTCTCGACATGGTACAGATCTTATAGTTACAGTTTGCAAACAATATACAGGCAGAAAACATAACTCTGGGTTCACATTGGGTTTAGCTTATAAAGTTGAATGGTTAGGGTGAGTAAGAAGTTAGTAAATAAGCTGCATTCAGTCTTGTGTTTGCAGTCTTCACTTGATGGAATGCATTTGGGAGGTGGATGTTGGAGTGTCTAGCTCTGGAGAATCATACTCATGGATGAACTGCTCCATGGCCTTGATGCAACGGATGCCAATGTCCCTCAAGTTTTCACGCAGAGACGGTTGAATTGACTTCTCCAATGATGGATCCTTGGCCACCAACATCTTCACAACCATGCCAAATGTATCACAGTCCTGCCGATACACCTGCATGGATTATCAACATTGATTACCCAGAACATTATATTAAATTAAATTAAACTAATAAATTTCCCAGCCAGCATTTAGAAAAAAAAAACAAAACAAAAATCTTTGTCAGACAACGCTAGCATTTTTATCATTTTCACAAAACCTTCATGGCACCCAGAATATTTTGATGTATGAATATCTAAACATGCAATATATCGAAAGAACCAGAGCCTCTGCTTTAAAAAAAATAAAAATCAACACTTGAATATGGGTGTTTCATAAAAAAAAAAAAACAGCATTTACGGGGCCAAGCACAAAGGCAGCACAACAAGCCAGCCAACATGGCTGTGAGCAAACAGTGAGCAATTAAAGATCTATTAAGATCATTTTAGGCAAAAGAGCTGAAAAATCACAAATACAGTCAATAATAAAGATTTACTGGTTTATCATTTTCGACCAATAGGTGGCGCTGTGACCAAATTAATGTGGTATGGTCAGAGTGAGGTGACACTCGCAAAGTTTGGTGTCAATATGTCAAAGCATTGCAGAGATACAGACTCAACAGTCATTTTGGCATCATGCCTCTAATTCGTTGCTGCGGTTTTGTCCATCAACACGAAATCCATATCTTTTTGATGGCAGGGTCTGAAGATGATTCGATTCAATTTTGGTGAAAATTGGACCAACAGTCTAGGAGTAGTTCGAAAAAGTATGATTTCAAAGAAAATCAAAATGGCGGAAAGGAAGTTTAGCTGACTGTGGCAAAATTGGCTTCAGTGTTCTCAGCATGACCCACAGAATCTATTAAGACCAGACTCATTACAATAGGCCACATTTATATAAAGCTATTAGCATTTTAAAAAAAATGTTATTACAATGTTTGAGCACAAGGTGGCGCAGTCTTGAAATCATCTGAGAACCTTCAGAGCATGGTGCCGATGACACATACCGAGTTTCGTAATGGTACATCAATGCATTCATATAATATAGCATTTCATATCATAATACTGTATTGTAATTAATGGCAAATTCATGTTTTGTTCAATTATAGCGCCACCAAGAGACACAATCCAACCACTTTTTATTTATGTGTCCTTAGAGTGAGCCCATATGTGTGTGCCAAATTTGGTGAAAATATCTCATTTCGTTTTGGAGTTATAAACATTTATATCAATGAGAACATAAAAATGACCCATGGACGACTTTGTTTTGATTTTTTTGCCACTTCCTATCAAAATTTTGACAATTTTCGGCATTAGCGTCTAAGGTTTCGTGTTTCCTATGGTGGTTTCGTCTTGATCAGAGTAACGGTTTCAAAGATATACGCAAACGTTTTTTAAGTGCTAAATCAGCACTTCGCACAAACCATAAGTCAAAACCTAGCATGTTTGGTATCATTGGACTTGGCAAGGATTCAGGAGTCAAAGGAGACGACTTCCATGAAAATAAGTCAACCACACCCAAAGTTATTAGCAATTAAATATTTGTTTTTACCACTAGGTGGCGCTGGCTTGAAACTTCTCAGGCTCCTTCAGGGCATCGTGCTGATGACCCATACCGAGTTTCGTAACGATATGCTAATGCGTTCATAAAATACAGCATGTAGTCTCAGGTCATGCTTGTGATGACATGTACCAAGTTTGGTCTGAATATGATAAAGCGTTGTGGAGATACAGCCTTGAGTCCACTTTGGGGTGCTCTATGTTAATTTTATTTGCGTGTTATTCGAGAATGATTGAGATTATTAGAAAACTTTTAATAACGTTTTGCCAGCATGGACTGAAGATGATCTGATTTGATTTTCATGAAAATCAAACGAAGTGTCTAGGACGAGTTCGGAAATTTTTTTTGCAGTTTTTGCCATTTCCAGACGTTGTACTTTAATGAACTCCTCCTAGAGCTTTAATCAGAACAACATCATATTTGGTCAGTCTAATCTAAAGGCCTTTGAGACGATAAATTGTGAAGATCTAGAGTTTTCACTGAAGGGCGTGTCCGTGCCGGCCTGACAAAGTCGGATGTTTCGCCATGAAACAGGAAGTTGTTGTAAGTCAGGCATGCAATGTCCGATCTGCCCCAAACTTCACATGTTTGAGAAGTGCCCTGGCCTGAAGACATCTACACACCAAAATTTAGTTATAGTCATAGCACCACCAGCTGGTAGCAGGAAGTGTGGCAAATACAAATCATTGACATAGTCCTCCTATATTTATATACTTAAATGCATATTGCCCACCGGGTGGCGGTGGCACGGGTGCGAGGGCCCTTTCATCGCTGCTTGCAGCTTTAATTCTGTTTAGATCGTCACTCCTGGGTTCCTATAGCGTCAGCTATGTTCCCTTCATACAACAGAGACATTTTGCTCAGGCAAGCAGCATTTTCCTGTTTATTTTTTCGATCAGATTATTTATATGTGGATTTGCCTCAGAAAATGTTTGATCAGGGTTACATAAAAGCATTACATACAAGGTTACATAAAATAACCAATGCCAATTAATGTGAATTTCTATATTGCTAAGAGAAATATGATAAAATAACTTGCATTTCACTCATGCTAAATCAGTTATTATCTGTGCGTGGAGAAGCAGGCATCTGTGATCAAAGAACTTCAAATCATTACTGCAGTCTTGTAGTAACTATAGGTAACTGTGTGTGTTTGAGCTGCTAGCTATTACCGGATCACTTCAAAATAGCACCTACTGCCTCATCCGTGGTAACCATAGAGATGGTGTGTCTCTGTGTGTGCGCCGGGGGGTTAAATTATCATTCCGCATGTATCTGAGTCATCGCTTCATGAGCTCTGCTGTGCAGTTTCTTGAAAATAGAATGAATGACTATGATTGCAATGAAAACACCATATAATAGAGCTAGATTTAACTTGTGTAACTCACCGAAGACACAAACTTGCCAAAAGGTCTCAAAATACAGACTATTTTCAAAATAGCACTACTCGTACTATTTCTGCTGCATGTTATGCTGTGAATTTCCTGTATGCATGTAATATGCAGATGACTTTCTACAATAGCTAGAATGCATGACAGTCTCCGTGGCCCGAGTCACTGCCCTTTTCCCTTATGGGCTGAGGAGCCTCTCTAGCAGGCAGACTGTAGATGAGCGGAGAGGAGGAAAGTGCAGTTCAATCCATGCTCACAGCATTTGTACTCCAATCACTCTGCTGCTCCAAATCCACTCCAGAGATTCCATTTCTCCGCCCCCGGCCTCACTCACCAGGCAGCCAGTGAACCTTCTCTACATTGTGTCCACACTCATTTTACATTCTAGTCTATGGTGCATCTGCAGAAACTCCTCCGTGACAGAGTTTGTTTTTGTTGGCAGTGTTTTGCTCCTTTTCTGTAGATTATTGAACATTGTCTATGTCACAGAATGGACAAGCAGACTAGCAGAGTGACCAGTGCTGCAAAATTAACCATATAATAATGTGATCACAGCTTCTGCCTTTCACAGTTAAATGATCGTCTGCATTATTGGTGTACTAGCAAGAAAGATGTTTTTATCGGTGTTTATTCTCGTTGTGGGCTGTGTCTAAGAATGATAGACTGACATAAGCTCTTTAATACTTGACTTGTACTCATTCCTCACAAAATACTTGTGAACGAATGACACTGCTTGAAACACGGTCTGTTGGGCTTGATGCAGATTAAACCTGCAGTGAACACGAGTGTCTCTCTCACACTGTGTGATGTAACAGACAACTTGTTTTCCATCGTGGTTCCGTTCACACAGCAGGGGTTTGCTGAAAATGCAGTCGTGAGTTAATTAATAATTCGTTACATTTATATAGCGCTTTCTCTCCTCAACCACCACCAATGTGCAGCATCCACCTGGATGATGCGACGGCAGCCATATTGCGCCAGAACGCCCACCACACACCAGCTGATTGGTGGAGAGGAGACAGAGTGATGAAGCCAATCAGTGTATGGGGATGATTAGGAGGCCATGATGGACAGAGGCCAATGGGCAAATTTGGCCAGGATGTCGGGGTTACACCCCTACTCTTTTTCGAAGGACATCCTGGGATTTTTAACGACCACAGAGAGTCAGGACCTCAGTTTAACGTCTCATCCGAAAGACGGTGCTTGTTACAGTACAGTGTCCCCATCACTATACTGGGGTGTTAGGACCCACACAGACCACAGGGTGAGCGCCCCCTGCTGGCCTCACTAACACCTCTTCCAGCAGCAACCTAGTTTTCCCAGGAGGTCTCCCATCCAGGTACTGACCAGTATGAAGGTAAAATGATGCCATAAAGAATCACATGCACAAGGTAATATTTGTGGAAGTGTACACAAGATTGTAAGTGTAAATTAAATTTGCACGCGCAAGAGAAGATTTGTAAATCGCGTTTCAAGCGTGAGAAAAAATGATTTGCAGCATTTTACTGTTTTCGTAAGTGCAATTAATGAATTGTGGAAATGCAGCTTCATGCAAAGGCAAAATAAATATGATCTGTATTCTTCTGACTTCCTTTTTTCCACGCTTACACTTTTGGCACGTTTGTTTCACCTAAATACGGCCAAAAGCATTGCAAGCCTGTGACAGTGATTTGCAAGCGAAAACAACAGTTTAAAGAATTGCAAAACGGATCTGTATGTGTAAAAAACAAACTGTTGCAAATGTCTAAATGACTTGTTGTGTACGTACGGCAAAAAGGTCCCTAAATAACCCGATTTGTACAGTTCCGTCTTTCTTTTAGCTGCGCTTACAGTTTTGGCACGATTCTCTCACTGAGTTTTGAAGCGTGAGGAGGAGGGCGGGACCTTCTTCTTGTAGCCAATCAAATGAGCTTCTCGCTGACTCTCGATTTACTCTATTCTGATTGGTTCAATAAACACGCCAGATGCCAAGACATTTATCTTAATTTAGTTCAGCATCTTTTCTCGCTGCCGTAATGGTACTTTTAACGCACGAATACATTAAAATAATAATAATAATAATAATAGTTAAAACATGCTCATTTATAAGCTGTGTAACATTAGGCTAGACTTCCATGTGTTCATACTGTATTTTGCGCTGGTGATGATAACGTTATTGGATTGGTTTGGCATTACATTGAAATTTCGTATCTCTATTGGGGCTAGTGTTAATCTATTTATTAATTAATAGTAATAATTAATTAATAGTTAATCTAAATCATAATATGACAATACTCAACACTATGATATCAGAAATATGCTTTGGCAATGTAACGCCTTTTACTATGCTGACTGATTTCTGATGCAGTTTTTCAGACCACGCCTCTGTTCATGAAATATTGCCCTGGTCTCACTGAGTCAATATTGATTCTGATTATTTTCGGGACCGATCAACCTATTATATGTAGTGTGAGTAACAAAATGCTCTCTTTGTGTCCAGATTTGACAGATAATGAAACACTTCAAATCAACATAAAAAACAACTTTGTAGTCTTTAATAATGTCTAAATATATATCCAAATGCAAGTAACTAATAATTATGTGGGAATCCAATGTTCCCAGCAACTAGGGAACATGCAGGCATGTATGTTTATAGGGCTGTACAGCCATCTAGTGGCTACACGATGGTATTACAGATGATGAATAATATAGAGATAAATATTTAGTCAATATTTTAGTAATATTTTGTAAAATCCCTATAAATTACAACATGTTAAAGAAAAAAATATTATTGTTGATTTAATTATTATTGAACCAAATTTTTAATAAACAAAAATCTGGAATTGCCCCTGATCAGTAGACAGGTGAAATATGCATGTATTAGTGCAGATACTAGGCCATACTATGTTTTAACTATTATTATTACTATTATTATTAGGCCTATTATTATTTTAATGTATTTGTGCTTTAAAAGTAGCGTGTGTTTATTGAACCAATCAGAATAGAGTAAATCGAGAGTCAGCGAGAAGCTGATTTGATTGGCTACAAGAAGAAGGTCCCGCCCTCCTCCTCACGCTTCAAAACTCAGTGAGAGAGAATCGTGCCAAAACTGTAAGCGCAGCTAAAAGAAAGACGGAACTGTACAAATCGGGTTATTTAGGGACCTTTTTGCCGTACGTACACAACAAGTCATTTAGACATTTGCAACAGTTTGTTTTTTACACATACAGATCCGTTTTGCAATTCTTTAAACTGTTGTTTTCGCTTGCAAATCACTGTCACAGGCTTGCAATGCTTTTGGCCGTATTTAGGCGAAACAAACGTGCCAAAAGTGTAAGCGTGGAAAAAAGGAAGTCAGAAGAATACAGATCATATTTATTTTGCCTTTGCATGAAGCTGCATTTCCACAATTCATTAATTGCACTTACGAAAACAGTAAAATGCTGCAAATCATTTTTTCTCACGCTTGAAACGCGATTTACAAATTTAATTTACACTTACAATCTTGTGTACACTTCCACAAATATTACCTTGCGCATGTGATTCTTTATGGCATCATTTTACCTTCATAGACCAGGCTCAGCCCTGCTTAGCTTCAGTGGGCAACCAGTCTTGGGCTACAGGGTGATATGGCTGCTGGAGTTTGGTTATAGAGTGTTATAGGGTTATAAATGGTATAGATCTTTTGTTAATAAACGAATGGTGAAATTAACCATATTAAGTACTGAAATACAAGAATAACAACTATATTCTGCTGCTGTGTGAACATGTGCTTAACTTATATTGAGTGGTACCTACAACACCGGGAATACCTGGACCACACACTCACACACATCAGTTTACCTCCTCGATCTGCTCTTGTTTCTTCTGTATGGCTCTGGTTTGAGCTGCAGCATCTCTCTTGCTGGCCTTCTGTGACACCTGCAGAGGTCACAATTAAAGACATCATCGAACGTTAATTCCAAAAGCATTGATTTTAGTGTTATGTATATGTGACAATTTGTAACAAGAATTGGAAAATATGTTTATAGTAATGCTTTTACAGTTGTAATCAATTTTAAAGTTATATGTTTACAGACTTCATACACTCATGACAGAAGCTATAACTCTGCATAGTATTGTCGTAGTACTTGAGACCGGTCTTGGTCTTGAGACTGGTCTTAAGACCATTTTTTGAAGGTCTTGGTCTTGTTTCGGTCTCGACCACATTTGTACTCAGTCTTGTCTTGGTCTCAGACTTAGAGGACTTGGGATTTTGTTTCAAGCCCAGTCAAGACCACAACTGCAGGGATATTATTACTGAATTGCCGGAGCATTGTCTGGTTTATTTATTAACATCATTAATGTGATTGGATGTAAAATACATAATACATAAATACATAAAAAAATATTATTAGCATGTTTTATTTCACTTCACTTGCATGATTTAACTTAATAGCATGTTCTAACATGTTGACAGCATTTTTAGTACATTGCTAGCATGTTTATAACATGTTGCTAGTGTGTTTTTGCATGGTGCAAACATGTCCTATCACAGGGGTTCCCAAACACATTCCTGGAGCCTCCCCAACACTGCATGTTTTCCATGTCTCCTTAATCAAACACACCTGATTCAGATCATCAGCTCATTAGTCGAGACTCCAAGACCTGAAATGGGTGTGTCAGACAAAGGAGACATGCAAAATGTGCAGTGCTGGGGAGGCTCCAGGAATGTGTTTGGGAACCCGTCTTAACACATTTGCTGCGTCCCATTTCGGAGGCTGCATCCTCCGGAGGTCACATTTGTAGGCTGCATACGTCATCGATGATGTCTTATTTAAGAAAAGTAACCATAATAAAATTGACTGTTATTCCTTGTAAGGTGTAAAATACTGTCATTTCTTTCTTAATTTGCAATCTAACGGTTACTTTTCTTAAATGAGACCGCCGTGATGACGCATGCAGTCGATAAATGCGACCTCCAGAGGACGCAGCCTTCGAAATGAGACGCAGCTATTGTTAGAACTTTGCTAGCAAGTTTTAGCATGTTACTTGCATGTTGTTAGCATCTTTTAATATGTTGTAATATGTTTTAGTACATTCCTAACATTTCTCCACATTGCTAGCATGTTTTAAGACGTTGTTAACATGTTGCTTAAAGGGTTAGTTCGCCCAAAAATGAAAATTCTGTCATCATTTACTCTCCCTCATGTTGTTCCAAACCCGTAAAACTTTCGTTCATCTTCGGAACACAAACAAAGTTGTTTTTAATTAAGTCTGAGAGATTTCTGTCCCTCCACTGACAGTCTACGCAACTGACACTTTCAAGCTGCAGAAATGCAGTAAAGACATCATTAAAGTAATCCACATGACTCCAGTGGTTTAACCTCAATGTTATGAAGAGACGCCATGCTTTGATTGCACAAAAACAAAAAACAAAACATAATTTACCACTTTATTTACAAAAGATTAATCTCCAACATACGTTCACATAACAACGTCTGCTCTCACGTCAACACAAACACTCACGCGTCGTGCTACTCTCGTGAACATGTCGGAGTTTTTTTTTTGTTTTTTTTTGTGCAAACAAAGCACTCCTGTCACTTCATAAAATTGAGGTTAAACCACTGGAAGTGTCAACACTCTTGGCATGCTCAGTCAATCATATTCAATATTTATATACATCACATATTTTGTTAGAGTTTAACTTGTAAACATTTCTTTAAGTGTGATCATAATGAAATAATGCAAGGAGTTTTTTGTTGTCTCTTACTCTCTGGTTTCTTTCTGTGAATGACAGTGATGGTCTATCTCCAGAGGATGGCCGAGGAATGTCTATAAAAAGGAAAGGGTGAGAAAAAGAGGGAAAAGATAGGAAAAAGAGAGAGGTTTCTTTAAGAAAATCTGTGTGGTGTCATTTTGAAAAATTTGCCTCACAACGTTTGGGCCTTTTTGTTATTTAATGGTGGTGTGCCTGGAAGCTTAAATGCATATAAACATGGCCAATCTCTCTCTCTCTCTCTCTCTCTACTCACACATACACACAAGAACACCTTCAGCTCTCTGACACACACACACACACACACACACACACACACAAGCACATTCTCTCTCATTATATCTCACTTTTAAGCAACACATACACACAAAAGCAGTGAGTCATCAGGCACATAACTGTGTGAGATGGAGGGGGAGGAAAATCTTCTCAACATGCCACATCTGATTTTTAGCCAACTCAAAAACAGACATGCACGTCTGCATGCACATGCACAAAACTTTCGCACACACCCACACAAATGTACATGCCAGACTTGTGCTTTATTCAGAATTCTTTCATTTTAATTGAGGTTATAAACAGGATGCAGAATTGTAATTTCAATGTTACCTTAAGGCAGGAGAATGAAAGGGAAAATTTTAAATATATTTTAAAAAAATATTTCATTAATCAGTATGAATTACCCATATTTGTTATAAAAAAAATAAAAAAAAATCACGAACACAACACTATCAACAGTATTAACAGAAATTAGATTAAAGTGAACCCCTGGAGTTAAGACTTGTATGGCTTAATATAACGTAAATGATGTCTCTTACTGAAATATGTAGTAGAAAACCCATGAAAGATTTATGTTATTTAAAAAATCCACATCGTTTTATACATAGTTTGGACAATGGGGGGGCGCCATTTTGTTTAGGTGCACAGTGCGTTCTGTGTCGATGACGTCAAATGGTTGCTCTCTGAGATCTACTGACATTACCCTGCTGCTATTTTTACCGCAACACAACTCAGAATATAATATACGATACCACATTGTGCAGCTTTTGGTTGTAATTTTCAGTCGAAGGGCAACAAGAGAAGGGATGTAAGTCTTTACTGCTTTACTAGCGATAAGAAGAGGAGAAAAGAATGGGACGTTATGATGAATGTGGACGAATAAAACTTCCTAACTGCGTCTTTGTTCTCTTCACTTTAGCCCTGATGACTTTGAGGCTTTTAGTAGACCACAGCTGAAAGAGCTTACAGTTACCGATGGATATAAGCGTAGGCTTTAACCAAATGCCGCGCCTGTTGTGGGCAGCCTATAACACGTCTCGATTGAGACAGACTGCCTCAAAGCTCGCGCGTGCTGTGATGCACGAGATATCTGTGATCGCATAAAACAGTAGCATCTTCTCAGCATGTTTAACTGTGTGTAATGCGTTCAGGTGACATATCAGACGATTTTTACACGTCAATCATAAAACAGTAGTTCGAATAGCCACAGAGACATTGCACAGCTTCGATGTTTTCATCCTCACTAATGTTGTGCTCTGGCTCAAATTGAAAAGGCTGATCGTGTTTTAAAAGGAACCCCGCAGATATTAAGACTTGTATGCGTTACTAGATTGCCGTTGCACCAAAACATACAGATGAAAAGTATCGAAGGCATCAGGGCTAAAGTGGAGAGAACAAAGACGCAGTTAGGAATTTATTCATCCACGTTCTTCACAACTTCCCATTCTTTTCTCCTCTTATCGCTAGTAAAGCAGTGAAGCAGGGCAATGTCAGCAGCTCACCGAGAGCAACCATTTGACGTCATCGACATAGAACGCACTGTGCACCAAAACAAAATGGCGCCTGTCTGCCTGTCTCCTTGGATTTCCCTGTGCCTTGGACCTTTGTCGTTATCTGGATTGTTTTGACCTTATGCATGTTAAATGGATTATGATTTTGGATTACACTCAAAGCTTGAGTTTGGATCTCCTAGTCACGTCTCCGAGCAGTACACATAACAGAAAACAATGCACAATGCAAATAATAAAATGCAAATATAAATCATATCATAAAATTATGCATAGTTAGGATAGCAAAATAAAGAGACTCAACTTCAAAAGGTGCTTTTATACTAGGAAGTGTTTGGAGCGAACCCAGGTCCATTAGTCTTCAAGGTTTGGTTCATTTGAGTGGTTTTCACTAGTGGATTCGCTAGTGTTGTAGTCAAGACCACCTAAACCGAGACCAAGTCGAGACCAAGACCAGTGTGTGTTAAAACCAAGACAAGACCAAGACTTTGGGGGTTTGAGACCAAGACAAGACCAAGACTTTCAAAAAATGGTCTTAAGACCGGTCTCGAGTACTACAACACTAGGATTTAGGGGTGTGCACAAATAGTCGAATATTCGGTCTGTAATTAATATTAAAAAAATAAAAATACTATTCGAATTTTACTATTTTGCTTTGCTGGCCGTAAATGCAGTGAATCCATGGTAAATCCTTAGCACTAAAACTCGCAGTTATAACTAAATGCACCGGGTGGCGCTGTGGAGCGTGTTTAACAAGTTTATTTCATTTGATCGTCACATAATGTTGTCGTCTGCCTCGCGAAGTTTGGAATTACTTTGATGAAAATGATCTTACAAAATGGAATTACTTTTGATCAAATGAATTAATGAAACCGAGTTATCATAATATCACCACCATATTGAGAAAGCACATGAAATCAAAACACCCGTCGAATGAGGAAAGACAGCTGTCCATCACTGCATTCACGACAGGTAAGCGCAGGTGAGCCGAGAAGATAATTATCTGATAGCAAAATGATTTTGAGACATATGCTTCCTTTAAATTTCGTCGAGGGAGACATATTTACGAACAGAAAACACAAAGTGCTGCTGTTAGAAACTTAGCATACCGTTATGTATTATCGTTATCTTTGTTTCGTCAGCGCAGCTCGTTTTCTCACCGAGCATGTGGATATTATTGTTTTTCTCAACATGAACATGTGAAATATGAAAACGATAACCATATACTGACTCGAGTGTATTATGTACGTTCTGTACGATAACTGGCGCTGTCTGCTTTATTAGCGTTTTTCTCGTTCGCGCTGCTTGAGTTTAAATGCGTTTGTTCTTTATATTATTTTTTTTGTTTGCACATATTGTTTAATGCTTTGAACTAAAAGAAAAGCTTAAGATATAATGTAAGCTTGTTGTGTATATTGCCTAATTGTAAGCTTGTTCAGAAATGGTTACAAAATCTTGATAAAATTAAAAAAAAAATAACGTCCTTCTTGTTTAACATCATTTAAATAAACGAATATTCGTTTTTTACGAGCCCAAATATTCGAATACAATATTTTGGAAAAATGCCCATCCTTACTAGGATTCACAGCAGTGAACTGTATGTCTATTAGAAAAGGTGCTCCCCAGAGGTCATGTGAGCTCTGCTACAGTTTGTTGTTGATATAAATACAGTCTGTCCCAAACTGTGGAACTAAACTACTATTGATGGCATAGAATTTGTAATCGCATTTATACTAAACATAAAACATAAAAAAGGACAACCCAGTAACTTTGTTTTGGTAAGCCATTCTCTGCAAGCCTGCGAAAAAATGAGCCGTTCAGATTTCGCTCCCCTAGTGAAGTAAGAAGGGGATCTTATTATAATATTACCGCTCCTTAATCTGTATGTTTCCACCCACGGCACCGCCATTTTGTTTTTCGCACGCGGCAATGGTGTACCAGTAACACTGGTCCTGGGGTGCAGCTGTCCTGCACAGTTTAGCTACAACTCTGATCAAACACACTTGAATGTCTTCAGGATTACTAAAGCTATGTGAAGGAAGATGAGTTGGGTTGGAGCAAAACTCTGCAGGACAGCAGGACTCAAGAACGGCCATCCCCGAGCTCCTGATATGTCTCAGCTATGTAAACATTATCACTGATCTGTTAACAGCTATTATAGTAAACACGAGTCTCCATAAACTCCTGGCATCTGAGCCACTAAAGACGCAGTGGTGTCATTTTATTATGAAGGGAATGTGTCCAGATAAATTCATATACCAGTATGTGCAAGTCATTTTACACCAGACAGTGAAACAAACAGGATTTGCACAGAAGTTGATTCTCAAAGATGGATCGATACCAACTGTTCATGATCCAATTTCATATATATTTTGTGATGTTTGCAGATTGTCTTTCTGAATGTTTTGTTAGCACATTGGTAATGTACTGTTAAATGTGGCTAAAGTTACCATTGTTTCTTACTGTACTGTACATGTCGTTATTTAAATTTTTAACCCAAAAACGTTTGCAGTCTGTATAATTCATAAACGCATCTTCATTCTTATCGAGTCTACAACCGTGTGTAGCTTTAGCCACGTTAGCCGTGCAACACGCTATCAAACTCATTCAGAATCGAATGTTAGCAAACATCCACAAAATACATGCCATACCTACGTGATCTGATATGCTGCATCACAAACAGTTTGTAATGATCCATTTTGAGAGTTATATTTGTTGTGTGAGCTTCTCCTGTATTGTTTATGCCTCAGTGTACTGGAATCGCGAGCTTGGGGGCGGGGAGCACGAGCTCATTTGCATTTAAATGTACATACACCAAATCAGCAAATTTTTTTTCTCCCACGCAAAAATAGGCAGTTAAAACATGGTATAATAATAATAAATAAAAAAAAAATCATGGAGTATTTTGAGCTGAAACTTCACAGGCACATTGGGGACACCTGAGACTTGTATTACATCTTGTAAAAAGGTGCATAATAGGTCACCTTTAATGACTCACTCAAAGACAGTCCCTTGCCGCCACCTAGTGGTCTAATGTAACCTATACTGAATGACAGTCTTTCTTGAACACGCAGAGATGAGCAGTACTGATACTGGTGAAATAGCAGCAGTCTTAGAAAGCCTCTCCTCTCATCCAGTCAGATTCGAGGATCATAACTAACTGTTGAGCTTATTGTCAGGTTTATGTTCTGTTATGTGGACCCTTATTTTGACATTCTGTTCTGTTTACTTTCGGTTTCATTGGTTACTGATTAAGTCCTCATTTGTTCTATTCTATTACTCGATCCTTTTAGAATATTTTGTAATATTCATCAGTATTGACTTGACTGCACTGCAATATTGGTTGAAAACTGAACTGAGCTGGATGATCACATTACTGTTTTCTGCAGAGCTGCTTTATACAGCTGAATTGAACTCATTTCCTATCTGATCTTTACACAGTAATTGAACAGAACTGAATCAACACTGAACTGACTTCAGCTGAATAAGGACACCATTTTCTTTTTACAGCTGCTTTACAGCAGAACAGAACTTTGTTTGCATCACTGAATCATTATTTTCCTGTTAAGCCCTGTAAAACTGCTTTGAAACAATCTGTATAGGATGAAGCACTATCGAAATAAAGACTTGACTTGAAGGTGCATGCAGTACCGTAAAACTACAGCGTTCATTATGAGCAGTTCTTATCGGCTCACAGACCAATGTTTCTGACAGGAATGACATGTGAGGTGATCAAGTGTGATTTTTACGCTATTACCATTTAAAATTTAAAACATTAAAATTTTGTTGAAACAGTGAAATAAACATTCATAATTTTTGAATCTTCAATATTCTCTGAAGAGTTTGATGAGTCTAACCACATGCCACTGACAAAAATACACATACTGCATCATTGTAGCAGAATTTGCATTCCTCCTGTCCTCTCATTTATAATGCACCAAAATATTTACAGGTAATGAGGGGCTAGACCTTTGAGAAATTCTGTAAAGCTACAATGAGGAGAATGCAAAATGCTATATCTCATGAAGAATTTTACTATAGTGACAATGAAGTATATAAACTGACACTACCACTACCGTCTTGTTTTAAGATGGATCCAAGGCCATACATGCACTTTATACAAAATTCAGTTGAACCAAAATTTGCAACAAATACGTGAACATACAGATACACACAAGGCAGCTAACCTGTGGTGCCGGGTTGGATGTGTTTTCTAAGTGCTGTGAAAGAACTCTTCTCCAGGCCTTTATTGAACTTCTGTCTGGAAGGAGAAGAGGCTCTGGGCTTACGGCTCAGCTGCAGGCTGGGCCAATGACCTCTGTGATGCCTCTGGTACCTCAGTGCAAAATTTGGACGATGTAAAATACGCTCCTCTGTAGTCCTGAAAAACCTGAAGCTAAGAAAATGAGAAATGGTCATAAGACTGTCATCTGTGACCAAATGATAGTCACAAACCAGAAAACAGAAAACTGTTATGTTACAACCACATTTTACAACCACTCAAAATCAGCAGACACTTACATGCTAGTAGGTCTGAGAAAGTATTTTAATAAAAAGCCACAATAAATGTACCTACTTAACTGAAATAACCAGATTAAATTAGGGGTCAAATTGGCGTCCTTACAATCTATAGTCATTTTTGGCCAGATTCAAATTCAGGTCTATTCATTAATAGAGCGTATTACCCTGTATAAGCACTCTACACTGGTTTTCTATGGTAACTTTGACCAACAAGTATATCAAATAACAGAAGCAGTGCACACTGCTTCATCTTAATGTTGTTGCCATGAAGCAGAGTACTAGAGCTCCTTCTACAGGGGAGTTTTATGCACTAAAGTGGTATGCAAAAAAGCTTGGTGTCTGCTGTGGTCCCATCCCAGTGTCCTTACATTTGTACAGGAATAAAATACAGGAAGAACTGATTAAATGTAAATGCAATTTAAGGCCATTTGGGAAAAAAAAGTGTCTGCCAAATGCATAATTGTAAATGAAATGTTAATGTAATAAGTTTGAACAGATACCCCCATTCTACTTGATATACGCCAGATATTTGAGCTTAAGGGTTTCAGAAGAACCTTGCACACAGCTATTCTTCATCAAATACACCTCATTTGTATTAGGAACTGACAGATTTTAGTTATAAACAGTTTAGTTATATCTTTCCGGTAAACTTAGTTTTTTTTTCTTTCTGAGGACTATCGTAAATCCAGTGTATCAGCAAATGACGGAGAAATGTCTTCGTAACTGCTAATTAATTTATACATTGAATTCAGATGAGTGTCAGGGTTCTGTCACTTCGGTTTGATTATTCTTGGTTTGGTGAAAGAGCTCTGTTCCGAGTTCACTCAGGCCGTGTGCTTCTCTGTCCACGTGAGTGGTCTTGTGTGCGGGGCGTGGTGTTCAGATCCTGGCATCTAGTTTGGTTTCAGTTCTGTGTCTGGACTGGACATTCATGCTCTGTGTGTTTGTCTTCTGTTGTGAGCGCACGGGATGGGCATTCGCTCGTTCTCATGCACTCTGTCTTGTTTGAGCGTACGATTTCGAGTTCGATCAGGCCGTGCACTCTTCTGTCCGCGTGTGTTGTTGTGTTCTGTGTAGCACACGGTTCATGTTTATTTCATAAACATGTTATGTTTTATCTTGTGTGTGAACACGTATTATGAGTGTTCTCATTAGCTGCGTGTTCGTGTCTTGTTTTGTCTGAGCACATGACTTGTGATGTGCTCTTGTTTTTTTGTTTAGTGTGAGCACATGGCTTGTCATGTCTGTTTCTTTGTGCCATGTGCTCGCATGTCTATTGTCTTTACCCCATCCATCTTGTTACCTGATTATTTGTTATTTGCCCCACCTGTCCTTCCTCGTTACCCTCTTTGTTTGCTGCCCTATTTATTCTCCTTGTTTTTGCAGTCCTGTGCCGGATCGTCTTCAAATGTTCCCTCTCGTGTGTTTCCCTGCCTTGTTAGTCAGGTCAAATCCTGCTATTTTCCCCTTCGGGGTAGTTTTTGTTTGTTTTGTTATTAAATATAGCCCATATTCTGCATTATTGAGTCCTCGTCTCTTCCCTTCACCCCAACCTTGACATTGACATTTTTCAGAGACTTTTACTTTTGTCAGGGAAATGTGATTACCAATATTTTCAGTAACAATTAATTATTAACAATAACAAAAACAAGAGTCCAACTGAGGTGGAGGCGGGCACAGGGAGGAACTGAAGGTGGGAGAAGCTAGGGCAGAGACACAGGCAGGAGGAGCCAGTCAGAAACCCCCAGCAGAAGGGCCAGAACGTAGGCCCACAGCAGAGTCCATGAAGGGAGGAGCCATGGGGGAGCCACGGCAGGCGAGACCAGTGGGACTCCAGGACAGGACGAAGCAGGCTGGAGTGGAGACGAGGGACTGTAGGGACCGGGCGATGATGAGGGTCCTAGAGGGCAGGGCAGAGCCGCAGCAACAAGCAACCGAGGTGGAGTCAGGGTGCCGGAGGACTGAGGCAAAGGCAGCGCAACTGAGGACCAAGGGAAGGAGGAGCCTGATGGAGGAGGAGACTGGATGTCTGTGGCACCGTCAGGGCGACGACTGACCAAGGTGGAGCCGAGGGGCGGGGAGCCATAATGAAGCCAACTGGTCAACAGGCCGAGGTGGAACCTCAAAAGGGTGAGTGAATGATGACAGAATTTTCTTTTGGGTGAACTGTTCCATTAAAAACTGGAGACATCATAGAGAGGACTAATGTGTCTTCGCTATTTGCTGCACGCATGTTCCCAACCTCTCTGTGTGCAATAACCCTTTGACAAAAGAGTTTAATATTTGAACAAAAAGTCTGAGGATGTGTCAGTATGTGTGATAAATCTACCAAAAGTAAGTTGTTTTTGAGAAAACATTCAGTTTCTGCATTCTGCATAATTTACATATAAATTATGTAAATACATTTTAATAAGCTATCACGATTGTACATTTTATCATAGCACTTGATGACAACTTCATTTGTCCCAGTAGGGAAAAATAAAATGCCCACTGGCGCTGTAACGTGCAGTCTTGTGTTTCATGGACTTTTAGTTTCGTTCTCATTGTTTCTTGCTTTTCCCTTCTGTTTCCTTGGTTTCTAAGTATGTTTGCATTTGTCGTCACAGCGATTCATTAGTTGATTGATTAGTACGTGTGCCTTGTTTTCCTCAGTTAACCTGTGTATAGCCCTGTGTATGTTCTCCTGCGTGCTCCTGTTCCTGTCCAGTGTTCCAGAGTGTTTGTTATTTCTGATCCTTTGTTAAAGTTGACTGCTACAAATAGTTCCTTCTTCTACACTGCCTTCTCGCAGCCAACTGTGACAGGTGCACTAAAATCACTCAACTCAAGAGAGGTCAACATTTTCTTTCAAGAGTTTGCAGATTCCCAGACCTGCATTCACCTTTAACCTTAATTTTTGACATATTCTTACCGAGAATGAAAATTTTTCCCTTCAAATCTTGGCCGATAGAGGCGCGTGTATCGTGAGGGACTCCTTATTCTCTGGATATGTCTTCTCTTGTTCTGAAAAATATAAAAATACTGTTTTAAATGACATTCAGAAATACAACTGATGATCATTGAAGTACGCTAGTTTCAAAAATGTAGCTTTAGTTCAGAATAACTTGATAATTCAATATTCCAAACAAGATTTCCAATATCATCACGTTTGTAAAAGTTGTTGAAAAAACAAATAAGCACAATAAAAACACACTAGGGTACATGAATACCTTAAGACACTTAGATTAAACTCAAGTACATATTTCATAATGTGTTTTAATGTAGTAATTTCACAAAACATTGTTATGTTAGCTTTCTAATGCCAACATAATGGCACTAATCTAAACTTATTGTTCTTCTACTGAGACTCTATCTCATCCTACAGCTTTCAAGCTGCATTCAACAAACTGGGGACAGACCTTTAAACTGTTCTGACTTCTTAGTGTGTTATATATTTTCTATATTCTAATATATGTTATATATTAACTGATCCATCTGATAGAATTCCCATATTGGTTCCAAAAAAAAAAAAAAGAATAAAAGGGGTCATCTGGTGGTGTTTATCTGCTCATAACAGCTCACAGTAACTTTTTCAAGTCAAATCATTTGTTATTTAATGCTTTATACAATACAGATTGTTTCAAAGCAGCTTTACAGTGATAAACAGAAAAATAATGATAAATGATGCCAACAGAATTAAATTCTGCTGTAAAGCAGATCTAAATAAACAATAGTGTCATTGTTCTGCTGAAGTCAGTTCAGTGTTGATTCAGTTCAATTTTATAACAGTGTTATGCAGAATTCGTCAATTATGAAATTAAGTTGAATCAGCAAGCAGCTCTGCAGAAAACAGCTGTCGTTATTCAGCTCAGTTCAGTTAAATTTTGTTTTCATCCAATAGTCAGTGCAGTCAGATCGATAATATTAATTAATATAATAATAATAATAATTAATAATTATATAATAATAATAATATATACATTTCTCTGATTTCTTTAATTTCAACTGATTTCTCTCAGATTTCATCAAAAAGATCTTCGTTCATCTTCGGAACACAAATGAAAGTCTTACGAGTTTGGAACAACATGAGGGTGAGAAATGACATAATTTTCATTTGGGGACACTTAAAGGGTTAGTTCACCCCAAACTAAGCAAGCCAGAGGCAACAGTGGCGAGGAACTCAGACTCCATCAGTTGACAGAATGGGGAAAAACCTTGGGAGAAACCAGGCTCAGTCGTTGGGGCAGTTCTCCTCTGGCAAAATGAACAAACATGGTATGATTTATGATTCCAGGCTGCATCAGATTGTGGATTGATATTCAAAATATTTCATCCAGCTCCTTCTTGAAGATTGGGGTACGTCACAGGATAGTGAAAGCGGAAAGTGACTTGACATGTTGACAATTTGTGCTCTGCATTTCACCCATCCTAGTGCACACACACAGCAGTGAGTATTGAACACACACCCAGAGCAGTGGGCAGCCATTTTTGCTGCATGGAGAGTGATTGGGGGTTAGGTGTCTTGCGCTGTTCATTCACTCCCCACACCTACATTTCCTGCCAGTACTGAGACTTGAACCTGTGACCTTTGGGTTATAAGTCCAACTCTCTAACCATTAGACCACAACTGCCCCCATTTAGCAGGTCCTGGCATGTCGACGATGTCATCACAGGGGATCTGTGCCTAGGTCTCATCTTCGCTGATATTCAGGGCTGCATTGTGGTTGTCTCAGGGTGCAGGTCCACCATCTGGAAGCCTCGTTCAGACTGTCAGTCCAAATCTGATTTTTGTGCATATCTGATTGAAATCCAATCAGATTTAGCATGAGTGAACGGCAAAAAGTCACATGAAATGCTATTTCAAGCTACATTCATATGTGGTTTGAAATCCTATTCAAATTGCATTTCTGGAAATCCGTTTCAGTCTGACTGCTCTGATCAGATTTTGCGTGGTTTGTGACTTTCTCACTCCACGTAAGATGTAAACGTCAGACGTTGTTATAGGAAGCATGCTGAAAGTTGCTGCAGAAACAAGGTTGTGTTGTTGCAAAGTGTCAGACGAGCAGAAAATGACAATAAAATGGAGATCTGTTTTGAAACCGGGGCAGACGACAGCACAGAATAAAGCCGCTCATACCAGCCTCCTACGGTTCTGCCGTTGCCTCAGAAGAAGTAGTAGTCTAGTGTGGTGGCTGCATGACAACAATACAGACAACATCTGTATTGTAAACCCCTCCATGTTGCGGTTGTTGTTGTTGTTGTTTTTGGCGTATGCCTACCAACACACCCAGACAGCAACATAGTGTCGGCACAGATCCGGGCCACATCTGGTACATGTGGATTCAAGTGTGTCACCTGAACTTTTTCTCAAAAGGTCTTTTAAGGTCTGCACTGCTTGTTTGGCCAACCCATTAGAAGATGGGTGATAAGGTGCCTAACCTTGGTCATGAACTTACAAAACACTAAGCATTATCAGATAGTGTCATCTCAGGAATGCTGTGAATGCTGAAACGGCAGGCTCTTATTGTTCTGCCTTAACATCTCCTATTGTGTCTCACTGAAGATGAGCTCACACCAAACATGACAAAAACACAAGCACATGGCCAGTGAAAACAAATTACAAGACATGTGCTCACACAAAACGAGACATGAACATGCAACTATGAGAAACTCATAAGCTGCGTGTTTACACAAAACATAAGAACATGAAGCCAGTGAGCACACTCACAGACTGCGTGTTCACACAAAACACGGCATGAAAGCACGCAGCAGATGTAAATAAACCGCGTGCTACACAGAACACGACAACACAAGAGCGCCTGGCCAAAAAGGATAAACCAGGCACTCACAAAACACACGAGACAAGAGCGCACGGCGACTGAAAGTACACACAAACCGTGCGCTCACAATAAAGACAGAACAGGGAACGCGAGTGTCCGAGCCCCGACACGAAACCGAAACCGAACTAGGCATGAGTGCCGGGATATGGCATAATGCAAGCCAAAAGGGTCAGAATTACGCTATAGATTAATCGCGTTTACAGTCAAACGCCGTCAGATACGGCGTTTTAAACAGTATTTGCGCCGCAAAATACGCCGTTGTGATTACAAACGCCGTAAAAAAAAAAAATAAAAAAAAAAAAAATCGCGCGAAAATACGTCAATGACGCCGTATTTGGCATAGACATAAATACATAGACGCCCTATTGGCCGCTCTGGACTGTTGCTGCGATACGTCAACGAGTCCGCCATATTGAGCGGGGCAAGACTGCGCTGTTAACAAATGCAAGTAAACGGGGAGCTGCGGCTTTTCTGGACAAAAAGCGCAATAAAGTTTACATTTCCCAACCCATTCCAACGGTTTATGATCTGCGTGGAGTACGAAAAAGGCTTGTCTCCAATTACTCAGAAACTGGCTAGTTTTGAACTTGAAAATTATTCATTGTCATAAGGAATTGTGAAAACTCACGCTTCTCAAGCATAGATTTGGTTTATTTTTCAAGGTTAATAATTGTGGAGATGTTCCTAATGTAATATAATTTAATGTACATGAAATGTGCACATCGATTTTAATTGTGGAAATGCTTTTCTGTCTTCAACAACGGCATTTGAGCTTTTTCCCTCGTGCCTTTAGCTTTTCCTCTTGAATCACATCACATGATGTCACAGGACAATTTCAAATGAATATTAATATAATTTGCATCTCAAAACCTTATTAATCGTTTAATTATCTATAGGCCTAAGCATTTCACAGATTTAACACCATAGTTAATGTACTAAATGAATTTATTTCGATTCAAATGGATTGCAACAAGATAAAAAAGGATTGTGCTTAAAAGATTTCTTATCCTGTGGCTCGCTCTAGTGGACAACATTAAAAGCAGCTTGTACTACTTATTATAAGACAATCCTTAATAGATCCAGTAAAACATTTGAGATACATAGAACATTTAGTACAATTACAGTACAATATAAATTGTATGTGGTTTTATTCTATAGCATATTATTATTATTAGCCTATATTATTATAAATAGCCTAAAAATACAATTGAGTATAAAAACAGTAAAATATAGTTTAATGTAATAGTAATATAACTATGAATAAAATAGCAGATAGTATATCATAAATTGTAAAATAATATAGTCAATAAAATAAAAATAGCAAATAAAATAGTGAATAGTACAATCATATAATAATATAAGTTGTATAATGATATCATAATAAAAGGCAGACGAGGTCTCTTGTAAATGCACAGAACAGTCCGCTGACAGGCTTTCTTCAGCCTTCCTTGAGGTTTGTGTTGATCTGGTTCCACTGGCTAAACTGGGGTAAAAATATAAATGAGCCACGATTAGATCAATCAAATCACCTGCTCTTCGGACATGAGTCGGTTTAGGTCTATCTGTAATTCTGACAGTCTGTCCTGTCAAAGTCCTCTGGCTTCATCGCACGGAAGACTCACTTGCGATTTTGATTAGTTAATGATATAAACTATAATATAATCTCAGACTTCATAAGAATCATGTAAACTTTATATTATTTCTTATAAATCTAAGTTTTCATAGATAACTAGCGTTGTCGTTAGCTTTTAAAGGAACACTCCACTTTTTTTGAAAATAGGCTCATTTTCCAACTCCCCTAGAGTTAAACAGTTGAGTTTTATCGTTTTCTAATCCATTCAGCCGATCTCCGGGTCTGGCGGTACCACTTTTAGCATAGCTTAGCATAGTTCATTGAATCCGATTAGACCGTTAGCATCTCGCTTAAAAATGACCAAAGAGTTTCAATATTTTTCTTATTTAAAACTTGACTCTTCTGTAGTTACATCGTGTACTAAGACTGACGGAAAATGAAAAGTTGCGATTTTCTAGGTCGATATGGCTAGGAACTATACTCTCATTCCAGCGTAATAATCAAGGAACTTTGAAAAATTAACGTTCAGGGAACGTTCTGGCAACCAAAAATTGTTAGCTGGGAGACGGTGTCATCCGTCACTTGGTCAGGTGCTGGGTGAAGAGGATGACCTCATTCAGGAGCACAAAATAAGTATCAAGAACAGTTACTGTTCTGGGCTGCGTTTCTCAAAGTGAGTTGATCGTGGAGACCATTGTTGCTAATTGGTGCTACAAAGCTAAAATGACAGCGAATATGCTATTTACGATGCTTTTGAGGAATGCACCCCTGGATGCATTTTGTACCTACATGTTTTGTTAAAACCTTAAACAAATCAACATTATAGCTAATGCTGGAAAGATTTTCAAGATAAAATACATGTTTGTTTTATAGTGTGAGAATGGAATTGTGCAGCAATATCTCCTGCAGCACATACTTCTGAACATTTTTGTCTGCAATGAGGAGGATCAGCATTGTTTTGGAGGGCCAGCAAGTCGTGTTTGCAGTCTGGCTAAAACCTGTGCGATTCTTCTTGGACTCACTCACACAGTTCCTGAATTTCGGTTCATTTATGAGGCGCGCTCCATTTCATGTGCAACAAAGGTGATCGCGCCGGCGCCTCCATGTCATGATTAGGCCTATTTTGTCTGCTATATTTGCTTCTTATTTATATTGGTTGATGAAACATTGATTAAAATTAAGATACAATTTATACAAAACGAAATTCATTTTAAAGAAAGGCTTTCTACAAAACAAAACTTAATGAAGTGGTCAAAATCATGTCCGACCCATTGAATGTCTCCCGACATCTTATAATCCCATCTTACTCATGCTGTTCTCTTTCCATAATCAACATAGAACAAATTTTTAAAAAAAATAACACAATATTTAAACAAATAGGCTACTTGTGTTTTTTTATTTAAATTCATGTTTTATTCACATTACATTGTATTCATTAAATAACATTAATACATTTCGCCATATCCAATATATTTTTGTAACACGAAGACTAAAATATTTTTGCCCTTTCGATCGTCCAGTTTAGAGTAAAACAAATGACCTGAAAAAAGTCCACCGTTTGTGGGAGAAGTTCGGTCTGAACAAAGCCGTTAACCGAATTTTGAAGGATAATGCAAAATAATTTCCATAATTTTAAAAGATAAAACATAAGGATTCTGGTCTATGACAAGGTCGGCCTGGTCTTTGGTCGGACAAAGACTGACTGTGAAGGGAGAACTTGTATAGTGACTCAAACAAGATGATTAATGATGTGCAACTGAACGGAATGAACTAATAATGAGGAGCTGGAGAACGGAACAAAGGAACACGTGACAAATGTAAACAAACTGAAAGTTCATGGTGACTAAGAATGAATATAACTGTGATAATAATATTAGTAGGTCTATGGGTTTCAACGTGTCTGAAGCTCCAAACTAAAGGCTAATTTTGCTGCTTGTTTACACCTTACTGTGTCCGCTTTTTTCATGATTAATCTGCTTGCTTGACTGCCCCATTAACATTAATCGTTTGGGATGCTTCTCTCATTTTCTCTGTTAGTCGAAAATATAAAATTAGGCTATTTCACATAATTGGATAATTATTTAAAACCCAGATCTTCCATTTGCTGTCGCGGACACTGGGTCTCTCAAAGCCTCGAATTCAACATGAATTCAGAACATGAAATTGTCTGAATTTCATGTCGTGGGATTAGCCTATTAATTTATACATCGATCAACGTCATTTTGATGGTGTTTATCAACCGCGATACACTACCATTGCAGGAGGATGCTTGCCTTACTTGTGAGCCCCGCAGTGTACATTTTTAGTTTCCCGCTGTGACAGTGGAACACTCAAGCTTACTTTAATATTCTAATCGAATCACAACAAACTATAGGCTATATCGTTGAAAAGGGTTAGCCTACAAGTCTCAGAATACATGTTTTACCATATAAATTATGTAGGAACAGTATTTGATTAATTTCTGACAAGAGTATGCATCAAAAAAAAAAAACCTAAATGTTGTATGAAATGATGTATCCTATCCTCGTGTCTTGAATCAGAATTATAATGTTCATTTTCTAATTAAATTAAAAATATTTATATCGCAATAATATAGTTTCTATGCTGATGGAGTTATCTGGTCTCTAGCAGCTAAAAGTTTCTCAGAAAAGGCATTTTTTGCATAAAACTTGGTTAGACTTTATTTTATTTATTTATTATTTTTGGGCTAAAACATATTTATTTATATATTTTTTAATAAAAGAAAAACATAATTCTGTACATTTTCATAATGCATTTAAACTTAAATAACTTTTTCATATTTATTTATTTTTTTAGTAATTCCACTTAAGCAATAATTTGCCAAATGTCTTCTTTCAAAATAGACCTTAGATCTGTATTCCAAAGCATTCATGAATTACAACCATTTAGTTCGCTGAAACCACGCCCGCCTAGCTCGACGTGACCATGTTAGCAGGCAAAGGATAGCTATTTATCTTAGATACTATCTAAAATATTAATGAAGATAAGTTATATCATTAGAAAGTTCTAAAGGTTTAGGCCTACTGTCAATCTACGGTGTTTTTTAAGATATAGATACTCCAACACCATAATTTGTGTGGGGTGTGCAAATAACAACATGAAAAATCAAACGGGACTTCATACTTTATAATGAAATAGCGACCGTGAGATCAATCCAATCCGTGGCACTTGGGTAAAATGTCCATGAGTGTCCATTGCAAAACAAAAAACAGTACTTTTTGTCCACAAAAGCGTTAAATCACATTTCTTCTGAATGATCATCGTTCTTCAAGAAATGATGCAACCTGAGCAGCGTTTATGTTGTAAAACTGTATACGATCGTATATATCTCACAAACAAATGAGCACGTGTCCAAAATATAATTTTTCAAAATAGTGCAGCAGTTTTAGTTATAATATCCAAGCAGTGCTGTCGGAGTTTTATATCCTCCTGCTATTGTCATTGTAGTAAATCTCACACACAAAACTTTTAGCCAATGCCAAGACGATCCAACAACATGTGTTCTGTTTATCTTCCGCACGCGTTCACATCTACACAGACGCACATCTGTCTCGACTATTAATGCAGCAAGCCATATTTTATAATTGATAAAATAATCCAGAAAAAAGCACAAATACGGCTGAGATGCCAAATTCAGCGGCTGAAATTAGCTGAGGTGACATGACGGCTCACAGACAGCAGCGGCAATCTACATGTCACTCAAGTGACCACGCCCTTAATTATGCAGAACTTTAAGGCTTAATATAATTTAAACGGATGAGTTATAAAAAAAATTCACCCCCCTCAGAGTTGTCATGAAGGGCAAAATTAGCAGTATAGACCAAAACCACAATTTGATCCAGGCTGTAAACATATTTATTTCTGCTGTAAACTTGGCCGTTTTAACACGGGGCTCAATGAGATTCTGTTCTCTTTTGCAGCCTGTCCCTAGCGGCCAGTCGATGAATCGCAGTTTAAGTCACTTCCGTATTGGCTTCACGAGAAACCGGGGGAGGTTGCCGCTTGGTGAAAACCGTTCAAACCTACTGGCTGTGAAAATCATGGGCGTGACTCATTCTACTATAAGCAAAATGCCGTAAAAGACGTGCGCTCTGTGCAACCAAAACGCCGTTTTTTACAGCGTCATATGGCAAGATGGACGGCGTAAAAAGCGGCGCTTTTCATGCACACTAAAATGACGTTAAATACAGCGTCATTGACGGATTTTCGCGCGGTTTTTTTTATGGCGTTTGTAATCACAACGGCGTATTTTGCGGCGCAAATACTGTTTAAAACGCCGTATTTGACGGCGTTTGACTGTAAACGCGATTAATCTATAGTGTAATTCTGCCCCTTTTGGCTTGCGATAAAATCACACGTCAATGATGTGCGTTTTCCGTTATATATATATAAACGCACGCTTTTGACGCGTCAGTGTGCAATCAGACGTCCGACCAGGCCTATGTGAATACTTTGGCTTGCCATATAGCTCTGCCCACGGCAGGCACGCCTCCAGGAGCTCAGCTTTTTTCGGAAAGACTCAGTACTGCGTATCTATCTTTTATAAATATGATAAAACTAAAGACTTTTCGGAGATATGAAGGATGCATACTCGACAGGTACTCAAGATTAACATGATATTGGTAGAAACTGTGTTACCTACCCTTTAATTGTATAAGTAATGACAACTGAATGTGATGTGTGTCAGGCGTTGGTGGCTGTAGAGAATGTGCACAACACAGGAGTATAAACAGAAAAGTCTTTAATAAATCCAAAAACCAAACACGCAGGAGATTATCAGGAATAGAGTACTTAAAACCTCTTTAAGCTTAGGCTATGTTCACACTGCAGGTAAATATGGCCCAAATCTAAAAATTTTTTTTTTTTTGCCCACGTGACTCGTATCTGTTTTCTACGAAGCCCCACACATGACATGCAAGAAAAAAAAAGTCATGCACACAATTTATAAATTGAGGGAACGAAATAGTAAATCCTATGCACGTTTTATTAAAACGAGGGAATGAATTAATAAATCGTGTGCACAATTTAGCCTACTATTTTTTTCCTGCATGTCATGTCCGGGGCTCCGTAGTTTTCCCCATGACAGTGTGCACAGTACAAACCACATGGAATCTGATCTTTTCAATTCCGATTTGTGCCACTTCCATATGTGGTACTAAATCCGATACAGGTCAGATGTTTTGTAATGCGACCGCAGTGTGAACAGTCATATCGGAATTCATGTGATATTTACATCACTCGAGATCAACATTCGTCACGATTCTGCACTCATGGGAGTCTATTCAAAGATTTTACCCAACGTTATCAAGACAGTTGTGAAAGGTAGTCAGTAGAGCAGTGATGTGTCAGAACTCCTAAATATTACAGAGACAGCTCTATAATACAAGCATACATTCATCATAACCTCTCCGTTCAACTTGGTTCGTGAACCATAACTCCTTCCAGGACAGCCACGAACCTTGGAGTGGTGATGGATGATCGTTTAAGCTTCACAGATCATATTGCTACAACGGCCTGATCCTGCAAATTTGCCTTGTACAACATTAGGAAGATTAGACCCTTCCTATCGGAGCATTCCACACAAATTCTCGTCCAAGCTCTTGTTCTATCCAGACTGGACTATTGTAATGCTCTCTTGGCAGGCCTTCCAGCATGCACTGTCAAGCCTCTACAACTGATCCAGAATGCTGCAGCAAGACTTGTCTTTAACGAACCGAAGAGAGCGCATGTCACACCTCTCTTCATCAGTTTGCATTGGCTGCCAATAGCTGCTCGCATCAAATTCAAGGCTCTAATGTTTGCCTACAGAACAACCACTGGCTCTGCACCACTATACCTAAACTCACTACTTCAGACTTATGCGCCCTCCAGAAACTTGCGTTCTCCAAGTGAACGGCGCCTTGTGGTGCCATCCCAAAGGGACACAAAATCACTCTCACGGACCTTCTCCTGGTCTGTTCCCTGCTGGTGGAATGAGTCTCTAGCCATTTTCAAAAAACTTTACCCAGTAATATTAACACTTACTTTTTCTTTTTCTATTTCTATTCTCTCTCTCCATCTATTTAATTTAATAAAAAATAATAATAATAAAAAAAAAATCCTTGCTATGAGCACTGCTAGAATTACTGGGACTTGACACAGCACTTGCATACTGTTGCACTCATGTTTATTTGATTTGCTTCTACTGTTCTCATTTGCAAGTTGCTTTGGAGAAAAGCATCTGCTAAATGACTAAATGTAATTGTAAATGCAAAACATGAGGGCTCATATCATAAAAGTTTCAAAACTCTGCTCTCTTTTGTCACCGTCTTTATTTTTCATATTGCGCATAATTCCGCTGGCTTCCGCGGAAGATCACACTTTAAACGCATAATGGCTTATTTTAATGTCCTCCGTGTTTACTTCCATATGACAGCGCGCTGTCATATGCGATTGGACTAGTTTTGGACTAGTTTTGAGAAGCAATTGAGTGGATTTTGTGGTAAAAACCTGGCAACCCCGTTTGTATCATTCTTTTTGCGCATACAGGTCAGTTCAGAACCATGATCTGTTCACAATGGAAATCCGATATTGGCCACATTTAAAACAACAATGTGAACAGCTATACAAAAAAAAAAAAATCTGAGCAAAAATCAGAATTGAGCATTAAGGCTCGCAATGTAAACATAGCCTTGGCAAACAAAACTGAACAAAGGAACTGAGGAAACACAGGTCTTTTATACATGGTGAGTAATTAGCATGAAACAGAACAGGTGTGAGAGAACTAACTAACAACCAGGGAAACTAACGATGACACAGAACACAGGCAAAACGGGAACAAAACGAAACCAAAACTGATCATACACGTAACAATGTGTTTAATACATTATTATATATATAGGCTGATTTATCCATTTAAGTATTTGAGATTTTAAAAACAAGTAGAAAATGTGTTGATTGTGTAATGTTGTTTTACCCAACTGAAATCAACGTCATTTCAAAGTAAGGTAAGCAAACCAATTAGATCTATTCTTCATTGAAATTGTGTTAAATTTAAGACGCCGTTTACCCGGTGGAAATTGACATAAAGTCAATCTTGTTTGCTTACTTCATGTTGAAACTATGTTGAAAATGTGTTGATTCTATGGCGTAATTTCACCTAACTGAAATCAGCATTGTTTTAACAAAAGGTAAGCAAACCAATTGGATCAATTTTCCGTTAATTTAGAATGGCGCGTCTGATGTTGGTTCAACGTGACTTCAGTGAGCAAAAGGTTTGCTGGAACAACGTCGGAGATCAGTGTTGTTTTGATGCCATGGGGAACATCAATTCTACATTGATTCTATGTCAATTTGCTATCTGGGTTTGTTCATTAGTCTTGTAAAGCCACCATTCACCATGATGCTGCGCATGATGTTCCAACAGAATGGCCACTGTGTGGTCACCGTGATTTTGCCAAGTAAAACATGTTCCTGGATATTTTGTTGATCCTGGAACAACATTCCAGTCTGAAAATTTAGTCTTAACCCTATTCCTACCCCTAAACCTAATCCTACCCATAACTTATCCCTAAAATCAGAGGGGAAAGATAGGTGAATAACATTGATGTAGAAGCACCTAACCCTGGTTGCAAGCCTAAACTTGACATAAACGGTTAACTTGTCCCTCAAATCTGATTGGTTGATTGGAATGTTGTTCCAGGATCAACAAAGATGTTGATCCAGGAACATGTCTTACTTGGCAAAATCACGGTGACCATAATGTTTTCACAAATAGTCTCTATATCTCAAGTACTAACCACCATCTCTGAAGCCTTGGACTAATACTTTCATCTCACATGTCTCTATTAGCCTTCCAACACAGCATTTTGCTGTCATTTTTTATTTATTTCCTTTTTTTTTTTAATAAAATAACAGTTATTTATTAAATGTTTTCAACCATTATTTCTGAAATGTCTCCTGACTGGTCCCTGTCAAGCTCTCTCAAGCTTTATTTTCACCAGCTCATCTTCTGTTAGTGCCCTAATTACAAAAACTAGCTCATCTACATGTCAGTTAGATCCATTCCATGGAATGAGCATCTGTCCAGGGTGTTTCCCCTCTTCCACCATCCCCAAGACCCTACATAGGACAAGTGGATACATAGGATAAACTATAAATAATAAGCAATAAATAACACATTTCTGATAAAAAAAAAAATATGTAGGCTATATAATATACGCATATGTTTTGTTGGTCAGCACTCAAGAAGACGAAGGAGATTCAATTGACTTTATTTACTCTCCAGAATACTCAGGAGATCACAGGAACACACAGGATAAACGCAAACCTAACAGTACATTAACAAGAACCGACCAAGAGCAACTGAAACACAGGGTGTATTAATACTAGATACAAACAAAGGAAACTAGATGAAGACCAGTGCAGTATACCAGAAAGCAAGGTTAACTTACGGTCACATATACCCTGAACTCTCAGTTGATTAACACCCAAACCTTGTGAGGTATGCAGTAAGTTCAGTCAACCCGGAGCGTGAAACTCACGAGTTAACGGTGACCACACAGTCATAGCCTGCGATCGACAAGCTGAGCAATGTGAAGCACTGGCTATGTTTACATGCACCCAAATAATCCATTTGTAATCGGATTGACGGCTCAATCGGATTGAAAAACGTTAATGTAAACACCTTAATCAATCCGATTGAGCTCGATCCGAATGAAATTTCGATCGGATTGGAAGGGGTGGTTTATTCCTTTTCTAATCCGATCCAACAGCAAAAAATGACCATGTAAACGTTTGAATCCGACTACTTTCTCAATCGTATTCAAAAGTGTCTGGGGCACTTTTGAATACGTTTACGTCTTTAGTTGTAAAGATGTATGCCAACAGGCAGTGGCGTATGTATCCCTTCGTCATAATATTGGAAATCTTTCCGTTTTAAAACAAGAAGGGGAGCCAATGGATATCACACAAGAAGCAACGTGCAAACTTTGCGCAAGAGTTATGCCGGTGAAAAAGTCTCAACCTCGGTCAGTATTCACTACAGAAAGTGAAAGTAAAAAGTGACGGAGCTGTCTGACGCTGCATTAACGGAGCATATTCTCTCAGAGACGAATTTCAACATAATATGCTGATAACGGTATATAACTGTCTTAATTTATTCCATTATTTCTCTTGTAGCCGTACATACAGGCTAGTGAAACAAATGAGAATAATAGTATTTCGTGTTAAACAGGTTGTTTTTTTAAAGTCGGTGCTTGAAGTAAAGCTGCGCTTAATTTTCATTGATGACAATATTATAGCCTACACTCTTAATAATTTTAATTATAGACCTATAATTCATTGTATAAGACCTAAAAAAAATGTTTAAATCATTTTCAAAGATAGCTAATAGCCCAATCTTATATTATCCCTTAGAGCACGTCAGTTATGCGGTGATGCGCTATGAAATTATTGCAGGGCAAATTTATTATAATATTAATTTAATAATAAAAGAAGCCTAACCTAATAGTAATAATAATAGACTAGAAGAATGTAACAGGCCTACATTAATTGGAAATACCAAATCCTCTTAATATTGCCAAGATTTGATGCTTTTGACAATATCTCTGGCTATCGTCGATCATCGTCTGTTGACGCAACCTGGGTTACCAAAAGTGTGATTGATATGACGTCACACACGCAGAGCGCGTGCGCAAAAGTTTTAATCGGAATGTATATAAAACACATATAAACGGATATTTGAATCAGATTACAATGTTTAGAGTACATGTAAACAGATATGCAATCGGATTCAATTCATTCGGATTGACGAAAATTGGTGCATGTAAACGTAGCCACTGTTATGAACAGAATGCTTTCAGAAATCCTCCGAAAGTCAACATCTAAGATAAGTAAACAGGTTTTCTTATGATATTGCACAATGCTTTTGTGTAGTCTGCTTTCAATTCCTTCAAGTGTCACACACGAGGTTAAATCATGTCAACTTCCCAACCTACAGTGATCACTTTGCATTTTAGCAGCTAGCGTACATGCATCGCATTTGGAGCAGCAAGCAGATATGTTGCAAGGATACAGAAAAATAGCTTGCTAAACTCTAAAGTGAAATGGGCTTCACTCCGTTTTCGCATGAAATAGAGCTACAGCTACATTGAATCATCTTGTACCATATTGGCTCAGTCAGCAGAGACACAGAATTGTCCATATGAAAGAATATAATGCAGATTGTGGCATAAATACTGCAGCAATGCATACTCCAGTCCCAGCTACTGCGTTTACGTAGGAAAGCGTGGTGAATGTTATGGGCAGGTGGCGCTGGGCATCCGGGTATATTAATTATTAAATTCAGATACAATTATTTCGATTCGATCATTTGCGGAGGTTAGCAACGACGTGTATGCGGCAATTCACAGTAGTCGAATCCTCGGCTAGTGGAGGGGAGGATCTCGGCTGTGAGATTCGAGTTTGATGCAGGGGACCGGGGATGAATGTTCCGGAGCGGTCCCCATCCAAAAACCAGCATAGCATACACTGCATTAGATAAAACCAATCACATTCTATAGGCATGTTATTTATGCATATGAACTCTGGCTCAGTATCATTGTAGTTTAGGCCACTAGGTCAGATGCACATTTATAGGTAAGCTCAATAGCGTTAAGCCACTCGGCAAAGCAGGCCCAGACACACATAGATAGTCATACACTTATTTGACTAAGCTGAACAAATTTGTATTTGCACATCAGCAGCAGCAGTGTAGCAGATCTCGTACGCCAAAATCAAGCCATATATACTTCATGCCCCATGCCAATAAATGCTGGTTGAATTTAATCCACTCCGAGAGTTGTCATGACTGAAATATAATATTGTGTGGAATCTGTCATGCCCACCGGAGCCTCATCATAGGTCACACATGCTCTGATAACTCTGAAACAAGCTAACCATGGAACATGAGCTGCTCCGGAGCAGTTTATGTTCAGGGTATTAGTTGCTATGTCTACTTACATACCCTCAAAGTTACCTCAGATTTTTGGAACCAAAAGTTGAGGTTATTCGCTTACTCTGAGTAAAGTTACCCAGGTAAGTTACATTACCTGCTTTCTGGAATAGGCTAACAAGTTTTGTTACATTGTCTTTCTCAAAGAGCTGAACGATTAACAGAGAAAAATAACTGTAAATACGATTACAGCTGCTGCGATTATCTAATCATGAAAAGTGATATCTACAGTAAAGAGTGGGAGAGTGACCCTCTCAAAACGTGGGAGACGACTCGAAGGCTCTTTGTAAATATAAGTGTAACTCTGAGAGCACAGTTGAATGACTTAATTGAAATCCAATATGGGACTAAGACTCCTGTCCATCGTCATGTGATCAGGATATCTGCAACTTATAAACCATACAGATTGCACTCTACTCGTGCCCGTCAGCTGCTGAAAGAGATTTGAATCAATGAATTATCAGTTTTGACTGTGCAAAGGTTTGAGTTATGTTATACAATGTGTATTTCAAGAAAGACTTCTGTTTGAAGTTAAAGGGTTAGTTCACCCAAAAATGACATTTCTGTCATTAATTACTCACCCTCTTGTCGTTCCACACCCCTAAGACCTTCGTTCATCTTCAGAACACATTTTCATAAAATCCGATGGCTCAGTGAGGCCTGCATTGAAAGCAAGATAATTAACACTTTCAAGGTCCAAAGCTACTAAAGACGTATTTAAAACAGTCATGTGACTGCAGTGGTTCAACCTTAATGTTATGAAGAGACGAGAATACTTTTTGTGCGCCAAAAAATCAAAATAATGTCTTTATTCAACAATATCTAGTGATGGATGATTTCAAAACACTGCTTCATGAAGCTTCGAAGCTTTACAAATCTTTTGTTTCGAATCAGTGGTTCAGAGTACGTATCACACTGTCAAAGTCACTGAAATTTCGAAACACTTATGATGTAACGAAGCCTTGTTTACTGAAATCACGTGACTTTGGCAGTTTGATACGTGCTCTGAACCACTGATTCGAAACAAAAGATTCGTAAAGCTTCGAAGCTTCATGAAGCAGTGTTTTGAAATCGCCCATCACTAGATATTGTTGAATAAAGTCGTTATTTTGATTTTTTTTTTTTTTTTTTTTGGCGCACAAAAAGTATTCTCGTCTCTTCATAACATTAAGGTTGAACCACTGCAGTCACATGACTGTTTTAACGATGTCTTTAGTACCTTTCTGGACCTTGAAAGTGTTGATTATATTGCTGTCTATGGACAAGTCACATACCTCTCGGATTTCATCAAAAATATCTTAATTTGTGTTCTGAAGATGAACGAAGGTCTTACAGGTGTGGAACGACGTTTCATTTTTGAGTGAACTAACCCTTTAAAGCGAAACACAAAGGTAAGCACATTATTATTATTGTCGTTAATTTTTTGTTTGCAAGGGTTAAAATCTGTTTATTTCTTGATTGCCGTTTGCAAATAGGCTATTTGATATACTTAGTAGTTACTACCTGTTTGGTAGAAACATTTTTGTCATATTTGCTAATATTCTTTTACTGTATTTGCCATGTTTTTATCCATTTTCCTGTTGTATAGTTCTCCTGGCAGAGAAATTTATTGATTCATTTTTATAATTTTATTTTTTAATTATTTAATTTAAAGGAAGTAAAAGGTCCTTATAAAAACATTGGTTGTCATGACAATAAAATTCTATCACATTCTTTTGGCAGTGAGTGAATATTTTGGGCGAGTTTTGGAGAGCTTTTGGTCTGGATATCGTCGACCCAATCTGGCAACACTGAGTGCAAGCTCATTGAGTTCTGCACTTTTGCAATCCTGTCATTAGAGCCAGTAAACTGTAGATGCAAATAAGAAATTCACTACAATGTAGTCAGCTTCTTTGACTGTGAAGTATTTTCGTGAGAATGCAGAATGCTCACGCTGAAATGATTGACAGCTTCAGATTACACACCGATCGTTGTCTAAATATAATTTATACACAATTTGATTAAAGGCTTTGGCTGTTTCTCAATTCCAAGAACACGAAGAACGGACTTGCGTTCTCGTGGAGACTGGTCTTGCCAGGCAACCTTGAAAGAACAAACTCGGAAGGAGGAAGGAGGACACAGAACACATCTTTCTGAGAATGGACTATATGCACGGAAGGTTCTTAAGAACTTCTGCGGTAATATAAGCCAGCTGGAAAACTTCAGGTGAAATGTCACTTGTTGGTGTGTCGGTATCTTCAGTGTCCTGAGGTAGCTTTAACAGCATCAATAATGTAATACTTAGTTTATAATCAGAATATAGTCACTTAAATATTCAGGCCTTGAATTAATTTAGTTATTCAAATGTAAGACGACATAAAAAAAGACATGTCCCTCAGTGTTCCTCCTCAGCAAAATTCAATTCGACCATCAGTTTTCACACATTTAGTGAGTATTTCATACTTTACCTTGACAAAATGTATTTTTAAACCTAGTGATTTTATAATGTTTAATATTTATTTAAAAGCAAAACTGAGTGAAAAAATATTACAGGAAATGGCTAATATGAGCCAATAAATGGTCCTCTGCTGCCATCTGCTGGTTATAATGGTAATTAACGTCTTAAATTTAAAAAAGTGTTTTAAATAAAAGTGTTTTCTATCAGATGTATTTCCTACATCTTGAAACATTCGGTTTTACAAATGGGGGCAATCTCAGAAGGATGAACATATAATGTTTTTGGTCAACACAGACGTGTGCGTGTCCAATTACAGACACCATGTTTCTTGTTCCAACGTTTCCAATAGTTTCATCTTTATTGCAATCAATAAAACTGATTTACTGGCAAATTAGGTATTGTGACAACTTATAAATACAGCATTACAAAGTCAACCATTGATGTGTTCTGACGTAGAACCTGGAAGCTCTGCACTGTCTACAACGTAAACGGCGTAGGAGCGTAGAATTTGTTGAATAAAGTCATTATTTTTGTTTTATTTTTGCACACATAAAGTATTCTCGTCGCTTCATAACATTAAGGTTGAACCACTGTATTCATGTTGACTATTTTTATGATGTTTTTACTACTTTTTTGGACCTTGAACTTTGAATTTGTGTTCTGAAGACGAACGAAGGTCTAGGTTTGGAACGACATGAGGGTTAGTAATTAATGAATTTTCATTTTTGCGTGAACTAACCTTTTAAAACATAATATTGTGATCTTCGCAAACTTTTGTAATTCCAGCAGCTATGTTTACTTTTACTTTTCTTTAGACAGACTTATTTAAACAGTTAACCGCTAACTAAAAAGTTTAACCTATCACACTCGTGGTGTTCCCGGGCAAAAATGACCGCCCTGCAAAAAATTGCTTCTAAATCTCTCGTTATGCTACCTTATGACCAAATATTGGATTCAATCTTTTTGTCAGCTTGTTTTCTTTCAATTAGGACAGGTTTTGTATTTATTTTTGGATCTGATCGATCGTAGGCCTCATTTATCTGAGCTTATGCACCTCAGTTTTTGAGTGAAAAAAGCGTTATTTGTGGATAATTTTGTCAATTTTACAAAAAATATGAAAAAAATGTGCACTGTTTATCACACTAGTGTGCTTTAATGTTTAAGCAGGATTTTATATTTTAATGTTTTTATTTTGGTTTTTATTACAAAATGGCACAAAGTCACACTTGTGGTGTTCTCAGTCAAAAATGACCAAACTGCAGAAAAATAACTTATAAATCACTAGTTATGCTATTTTATCAATAAATATTGAATTCAATCTTTTTGTCAACTTGTTTTCTTTCAATTAGGACAGGTTTTGTATTTAATTTTGAAACTGATTGATCATAGGCCTCATTGATCTGAGCCTCACTGATTTGAGGATAAAGTTCATCTCTGTGCAAAAGAAAGCCTGTAATACTCAAAATGGTTTGTTTGTGTACATGAACGTGTGTGTATGTGAGTGGATGCACGAGTATGCATGTGTCATAGGCGGAGCGTGTGTAAGGCTGGGGAAGACCTTACCCTGGCCATGGGTCAAAAATGAACTGGGGCTTGGCCAAAAATGCAGCTGCACATTTAAACTAAATCTAGTAATAAAGTGAAAATGAAAATTAAATGAAAAGTGTCGATTGTGGCATTTAATATAGATCATCTGCTCATGTTGCGTTGTGCTTTTTACGCGTTTTACAGCGTTGCGCACTATAACCAATCACGCACGATTCTGTTGAGCTTACAATTGCAATGGCCAATCAGAGGTGTTCAGATTAGTCATCGCTGAAACGCCGGAGTTTTGTTCGGTGCGCGAGCTCAACTCTGAATTCTGACTGAATTCTGCACTCTCGCTAATGCTCTCAGTCTCGACATAAACAGATTTGCTGATTGTGCTCTTGAGAGCGTCGAAACTAATATAAACAGGTTTTTCTATTTACAACGTATTTTTGCAGCGTTGAGCAATGTAGCCAATCACAAACATATCTGATGATTTCTTGACCTGTGCTGAGATCTGCACTCAAATCCTCTTGTTATAATGTGAATTTTAACAAAAAAGTATAGTTATTACGTAGGCCAAATAAGATATTCATTGTACAGTCAGCTTAATCGATTAGCAGAACTTTGTGAGATCGCGATGAATTATGAGTGACAGCTGATTATAAAGGAAGCGGTTTTATACACGCTTTCTAGGCCTAATTCATTCAGAATTTGAAGATAACGTATTTTTTTGCGTTGATGCTGGGATGTGTAGGTTGCTGATAGGCGATTTTCATGTTTATTTCATGACATAGACTTATGTGTTTTCATGGAGGAATCGCATATAGCCTTACCACAGAGTTGGTTCACCCTCCGCCTATGGCATGTATCCACACATGCAGAGGCCTGAGGCCTTTATTTTTGCTTGCCCACATGTATATACGTGAACATGAACATGATGAACACGCTACTGAACACTAATTGTTTCTCTGATTTTCGACTCCCCCATTCATTTTCAATGAGCGGTCAATTTTGACCAATATAAGCTCACATCAATGAGGCCTACGATCAATCAGTTTCAAAAATAAATACAAAACCTGTCCTAATTTAAAGAAAACAAGTTGACAAAAAGATTGAATTCGATATTTATTGATAAAATGGCATAACAAGTGATTTATAAGCAATTTTTCTGCAGGCCAGTCATTTTTGACCGAGAACACCACAAGTGTGACTTTGTGCCATTTTGTAATAAATAAAAACCAAAATAAAAACATTAAAAAAAATCCTGCTTAAACATTAAAGCACATTAGTGTGATAAACAGTGCAATTTTTTTTGTAAAATTGACAAAATAATCCACAAATAACTTTTTTCACTCAAAAACTGAGGTGCATAAGCTCAGATCAAGGCCTACAATCGATCAGATCCAAAAATAAATACAAAACCAGTCCTAATTGAAAGAAAACAAGCTGACAAAAAGATTGAATCCAATATTTAGCGATAATGTAGCATAATGAGAGATTTATAAGCAATTTTGTTTGTAGGCCGAACACCAAAAGTGTTACAATGTGGGGGAAAAACCCACAAAAAAAATAACAAAAATTATCAAAAAGGTTTTTGGGAAGTTGTTAGACTCTGGGTGAGTAAAGTCAGTAAATTTTAGTCCAATGCGATAACATTAACTAGCATTTTTGGGTACGGGAAAACTTTCCGGGTCAAAATGAACCGAGCACAACATGAGGGTTAAAATGCTGCTTGGAAAATTATAATATAATAATGGTCACTCATTCTACAGAAAGGCACAAGGGACAAACTTCTTGTTCTTTTCTAACTGCCAAGAAAACTTTGGGCATGCCTGAGGCTGATACAGTTTTTAGTTTTGTCTCCAGACTCCAGTGATATTTTAAAGTATATGGATAATATTCCAATAGTAAATCAAAGGATGGCTCCATTTGCATCAACAGAAGTCTCGGCTAAAGCCCCGAATATCCACTGACCCTAGAACCGTCCCTGGCTGAGACTATGGTTTAGCCATGAAGCTGATGACAACAAAGCTATGTTCTGTGTATGAGTGATCGATAGGTATGAGAGAGACAGAAAGCAGAGAAATTATTTTCACAATTTTCATGTTCATATTCAAGGCCGTAAACATGGTCTTTTATTCAATAATTAAAGGAATAAAATGGATTTAAGGGAATAGAGAAACAGAAATAAGAATGGTAAAAAGTTATAGGTCTAATTGTAATTATTAAGTAATCAATTTAAACTATTTGCAAATAATATTAGGCATATATTTTATAAAATGCACACATTCACTCTTATTGGTATGTCTAATATGTTGAAACGCAAAACGTTTCTTATTGTTTCATCACATTCAGTTATGAATTACATGAATCAAGTAAATGATAGAATAGGCTTAATTCAAAATGGCGAAAAAAAATTGAGTAGTTTGCATCATTGGATATTACTGTCGGTCGTTGAACATATCTAGTGCAAAGAGTTGTTAAATATTTTGGTAACACTTTACAATAATGTCTCATTTAACAATTAATGTAGGCCTATTAACTAACATAAACTAACAATGAGCAACACATTTGTTACACTATTTATTAATCTTAGTTAATAAAATCCAGCTGTTCATTGTTTGTTCATGTTAGTTCACAATGCATTAACTATAATAAATACATTTGATTTTAATAATGTATTTTAATAATGGGGGAAAGCTTTCACTTTCGCTTTCGAATTCGATCGCGTTCAGCGGGGAGGGATGGAGGGAGGGGACGGGGGCACAGTAACACGTTTCGGGGCTCATAGCTCCCGCCTTAGCGCCGGTCCTGCTTACATCTTACCGCGCGCTCTTTCGCTGTTAAAACTAAGCGTTGCGCTGGAATCCACACTCGTCTTCTGTTAACAGTACGACCCGCCTTCTTTGATTTGATTGGCCATCTCAGTCATTTTGACATTGACAAGCGAGGCAGACTAGCCTAAAAATGTAACATTTAAAACTTTTTGTCAAACATTATGAGCGGTGCGTAATGGAGTGCAACAGAGCAGCATCAAGATGATCAATATCAATGGTTATGGCCCTGTTCATATTTATTGTACGTAGGAAGAGTAACCAAACAGGAAGATGTAAACTGAAGTGACTGATGCTCTCACAAATGTCAAACACATCGCACTGGCAATAATAAACAAAAGTAACACAACTACTAAATCATTACCTAACGTTCTGTTACTGTTAGGCGTCGTTTCTGGGATTTTGTATTCAATATCGGCAATATTGAATATGCAGTTGCATTCTGAACCCTAGAACAGATAACTACAACAGACCTTGTAATGGTCGTATTGCTACTGGTGTTCAGGTGCGTAATGAATCATTCATACCGTTTTACTGCAATGAACGGAATCTTCTGTACGCCTGTCCATCCTGTCCGAAGTTCTCCCGTTGAACTGACCAATTATTGTGTTATCTTCACATGAACACGAGCTCCGCGAATATGTTTACCAGCTGAACTTTCACTTTCACTTTCTATTTTTGTTATCGCTGCTGTCACAAGTCAGTTACATTGTGTTGAGGTCTGACATGCTCTGTTTCTCTTTCAGTGCAAACACGTTTGTTTTTTCAGCTTTCATTACTTAGGGACTGGTCAAATCTTTTGTGTCACGTTCTGTTTGTGCTTTAAAATAAAGTAAAAAAAAAAAAAAAAAAAAAAAGTGGCTTCATTTAAAAGCTTCCTCCACGGACATGGTAATTTGTAAAGTTTTTTGTGGGGCTTTTTATTTTACGTGGTAAAATAAAGTAGGCTAGTTCGTACTTTTTTTAAAAAAAAAATTTTTTAATTTTATACAAACGTATACAAATTAAGAAAATACAATCAGGCCAATGTTTATTGTACGTCTTGTATTTGTGTTCTGAAGTCCCCTTCATTTGCTTAATTTGCTTAAGTTTTCTCAATTTGTTTGTAACAATTTAGGACAGGATTAAGCATTTAACAGCTTGTGATATCCTTGATGTGTTAGTTGTAAAGATCCAATTTAGATATACAAATTTATCACAAAATTTTATGGTGAGTGAAAACATTGGAAATCTTTTCGATGTACTTTTGTCAGTTAGATAAAAGGCTCAAGAGAATTAACAAATCATAGATTCTTTATTTTATTGCATTTTACAAAATGTCTCAACTTTTCTGGAAATGGGGTTGTAGATCCCTGCATAGACGGTCTTTATGTAGAATTTCATTTTCATTTTTGGAAAATTATTAAAAGCCATTTACTTAAGTATAAAGAATGCATTATTCAAAGAGAGATGACATTGGATATGAAAAGGGATTATTTTTCTCACAATTAAACCCAACAAATGTAACATTCAATTGATCATTGCTGTTTTTTTTAGATGTGCCACTAGATGGCAGTGTTATGTAAAGCACTTTGGCAATAGACTAAAATGGACCTTTGTTGTATTATTTGTGAAACACTAACAGATTTATTAAAGGGCTGACACATATCTAATAATATAAGATTAGATTTGCTGGATTATGCTGGCTCTGTGCACTTTCAAAGTCATATTTTTCTTGACTTTTACAAAGCTTTTGACACAATTATTTAACACTGATATTTTGTTGATATTGTTGCTTCAGTGGCCCAGTAGTGCACAACACAATGAAATTTAAAAAGCAAACATAAGTTACGTTGATTTAGTCAATATATATATATATAATTTTTTCATTTAGTAATTAAATGAAGCACTTTTTCGATTACCTGAGAAAACATTTTACAGTGTAGTTCAGTCATGTAGATTCTGACAGATAATTTCAGGTACAGACCAAATGACCACAGCTATTGATGCTTTGTTACGCAGCACCCATTTAACCTCAACCATCATGTCTGCAAATACATATGCTAACAGCCAAAGATCATTGTTGGTTAAGTTAATGGCATGGCAAAAATGTCGCCAGGTCTACAAGGTGCAAACAACCGGTATTATGACAAAAAAGCCATTTTCAGACTGCTTTTCACTGTAACTGATGACCGAACGTGTGTGCTAATGAACCGCCCTATAATAAGCTTTAACGGTCCCTTTGGGTCTCTACTAAAATTCAATGTGAAAATTTTATTCAGTTAAGTTAAAAGGCCAAAGTAATGAGCCAGGAATATTTTACAGTGAAAGTGGAAAAATATTCACTTTTAGCTGTACTATATTAAAATGTAAAAGGTATCATTTTCCTGGCTATAATAAAATAAAGAGAGGAGATTGTGAAAGAGAGGATGCAGTGACCAAATGCAATACTCATGGATGGATTTTAATTCAATTCACATTATAGCAGAGAGTCTTTTATCTGGAGTCTGAGTCAAGTCTGGAGTCTTTATCACTGGAGTCTGGAGTCTTTTGTCACGAGTCCGAGTCGAGTCTCGAGTCATTAAAAAATAAATAAATAAATAAAAAAATTCTCATACTCAAATCCTATTTTTTTTATCCTAGTTGTATTATATAGACAAAATAATATGATCTTTCTATCATCTGTTTTGTTTGAAATGAAGGTCCTATGATGTACGGGATAATGTACATCCAGCTTGTTACATTAATCCATTACAATGTACAAAACAATCACCCTGGCAACACGAGTAGTCATTTTCAATACAGTCGCTAAGCGGACGTAAGATGGCGCCAGTGAGTCACGGTTTGACGACAGTCATTATCAGAAAATATCAAACCTCGGAATGTTTAATAGAAAACTGTACACATGCTGATGGCGATACGTTAAAATATGAGCTTTAAGTAATAAATGGATTAACATCTCTTTCTATCTCTCTCTTATGGACACACATTAAGAAAGAGAAAAGCTGCACATACTACGAAAATATTGATAAAATGTAGTGCTAGGTTTAAAGGCTAGTTCATTTTTGTTCATATTTTAACAGGCTGGCAATCCAAATGAGCCATGCAGACATGTCGGAGTTTACGCGCAATACGCGGACACACGGAATCAAATTATATGACAAGAGTCCGATCTACCACGACACATAGGGAAATATATGTGACGCAGATATTATAAAACCATTCAAATACAACACATATTCTTTATTTGTTATATCAGTAGTCAAGGGTAAAAGACTTGACTTGTTTTTAAAATATTCACAAGTCTTTTGTGTCGAGTCGAGTCAAGTCTGAAGTCTATTAAAATGCGAGTCACTAACTCGGTGCCCATCTCTGCATTATAGCTTTATCCTAGGTACAACCAAAAGTCGAGTTTTTTTTTTTTTTTTTTTTACCTTAAATAGTAGACTGTGTGGCGATAGAAGATCGGTTAAATACACAGGAGCTAAACCATTTAGAGCCTTATAGGTCAGTAGCAATACTTTATAATCGATACGGAACTTAATAGGTAACCAGTGTAGAGATGATAAAATTGGTGTTATATGATCATATTTTCTTGACCTGGTAAGAACTCTAGCAGCTGCATTTTGTACTAATTGTAGCTTGTTTGAGGAAGCAGGACAACCAGCTAGTAATGCATTACAGTAATCTAGTCTAGACGTCATGAATGCATGAACTAACTTTTCTGCATCAGAAATAGATAACATATTCCGTATCTTAGCAATGTTTCTGAGGTGGAAGAAGGCTGTTTTTGTAACATATGAAATATGATTTTCGAAGGACAAGTTGCTGTCTAATATAACACCCAGGTCTTTAACTGTCGAGGATGGAGTAACAGTACATCCTTCTAAATGCAAATTGTAGAGATTCTGTGTACAGGTTTTTGGTCCAATAAGTAATACCTCAGTCTGATCTGAATTTAATAGAAGAAAATTACTGGTCATCCAATGTTTTATATCTTTATATAAAATACTGGATATACAGTATATATCTTTTATATCTTTATTGAAAATAACAAAGGGTCTAACACCACCTTAATGCCTGTCCCTGAACACCAGTGTAATTTTGTAGTCGATCTAGGAGTATTTTATGATCTATAGTGTCGAACGCAGCACTGAGATCAAGTAGCACTAGTATTGAGATACAGCCTTGGTCAGAAGCTAGAAGTAAGTCATTTGTAATTTTAACGAGCGCAGTTTCTGTGCTATGATGAGGCCTGAATCCTGACTGAAATTTTTCATAGATATCATTTTTTTAGCAGGAAGGAGCACAATTGAGCTGACACAATTTATTTAGCCTAGTATTTTAGACATAAATGGAAGATTTGAAATGGGTCTGTAATTTGCTAATTCATTTGGATCTAATTGTGGTTTCTTAATGAGAGGCTTAATAACTGCCAGCTTGAACGGTCTTGGGACATGACCTAGAGATAAAGACGAGTTGATAATATTGAGAAGAGGCTCTTCTGCTACAGTTAACAACTCTTTCAGTAGTTTAGTGGGTATTGGATCTAATAAACATGTTGTTGGTTTAGACACAATGATAAGTTTATTCAGCTCTTCCTGGCTATAGTTGTAAAGCACTGAAACTGTTCTTGAGGGGTGATAATTGAGGCTGAATCATAAAACTCTATCAGAAGTTGTACATTTACTTTTACAGTTGTATTTCTGATGCTTTCAATATTCTCAGTGAAGAAATTCATTACTACTTTAGCTCAGGTGATGTCTGTTTATTTGTTAATCTAGCCACTGTACTAAACAAGAACCTTGGATTGTTTTGGTTATTTTCTATGAGTTTGCAGAGATGCTCGGCCCTGGCTGCTTTTAGAGTCTTTCTATAACGGGACGAGCTGTCTTTCCACGCGATTCTGAAGACCTCTAAACCAGTTTGTCTCATTTGTGTTCTAGATTACGAGTTTCTCTCTTGATAGCGTGAGTAATACTGTTGTACCATGGTGCAGTATTTTTCTCTCTAACCTTTTTTAATCTCATCGGTGCAACAGTATCTAATGTACTAGTGAAAATAGTGCCCATACTGCTAGTCATTTCCTCAAGTTCACTTGTGTGTTTGGGTTCACTGAGCAGCTGAGACAGATCGGGCAGATTATTTGTGAATTTATCTATAGTTGTCGGGAGAATTGTTCTACCTAATCGATAATGCGGTGCAATTTGACAAATATCATCAGTATGCAGTACGCATGTTACAAGGTAGTGATCAGTGATATCATCACTTTGCGGTAGAATTTCTATATCGGTAGGATTGATTCCATGTGATATAATTAAATCTAGTGTATGATTAAAACGGTGAGTGGGTCCAGTGACGTTTTGTTTGACCCCAAAGGAGTTTAGTAGATCTGTAAACGCAGCCCCTAACGCATCATTTGTATGGTCTACATGAATGTTAAAATCTCCAACAATCAGTGCTTTATCGACGTTGACCAATAGGTCTGAGAGAAAGTCTGCAAACTCTTTTAGGACATCAACATAGGGCCCTGGAGGTCTATACGGAGGTCTATGTAGCCAAATTTAGCTATGTAGCCAAAACAAGACATAGTAGGGACTTTTTTCTTATATCTGAGAGTGTAACATTTAGCATAAGCACTTCAAAAGAATTAAACCTGTGTCCTGTTTTCTGAGTAACATTAAGAATATCTCTATAGATTGTAGCAACACCGCCACCATGAAAGATCTAGCTAGCTTTTAAAACTACTGAACTAAAACTTAAACTATTTTAAACATAAAATCTTAAAATTTTAAGCTTTTAAAACTACTTCAAACTTTCTGGCTAGGCTTTTTCAAGCCAACTTAAAGTTTGTCTACAAACTTTTTCATCTATAAATATAACTTTACTCAGAATTTAAAATGTTAATCTTAACTTCAGCAAACACAAAAAGGAACATTTAGAAAACATGAAATTATGAGAACACAACAAAACAGATATATGGTTTTCCTTAATTTATTTCAACAATTTTACATGTGGAGCAATAGCTGAGAATTATTCACAGAAAATAAAAATCGAGGTTTGTTGTGTGATTATTTTGGCTTATTAATGCCAACATGCTGTTTTTTATTTTCCACAGACAAGACCAATCATCAATACTTTTATTAATGTAATTGCCTTATACAATTATCTGTCATCATAATTTGAATGTATTCTAGATAAAAAAAGGAAAAACAATGAAGTTCCATCCAGAATTTTTTTTTTTTTACAAAAAGCCTTCGCATAATCCAAATAATGTCCAACTTCAGTTAGGACGGCATCAAATCCAGACCGTCCCCAGCGTAGGACCTTTTGTTGTCTCCGTAGTCATACCGGATCTCTTCACCTCTCTGAATGGTCCGTGCGGTCATGAAAAGTATGACTGGTTCATCCTCCACAGAGTACAATCTAGGACTGAGATTGGCCCGTTTGACAGAATGTTTAATTTGTCTTCCAAACGTAGTTTTGTCTGGATGGCACTCGCAGTGCTCCTCGTGAGCATCCAAACACATGAGCTGTCCATTTTTGTCTGTAAAGAAAAACAAATGTCCAGCTTCTCCCTCACTGTTCTGGTAGATTTCCAGTCCCTCCTCCCTGGAGATCAGCCGGCCGTGGTAGTCACAGATCACTTCACCGCAAGCAAACGGCCTGGTGGTGACGACCCTGGGACCCTTGCCTTCTATGTCCGTCACCTGCAGTCCTTTCCAGCACTGCTTGCGGCTCATCCTTCGGATGTATTTGCTGTCCGTTGCTGCCTGGATGGTTCGTGGAGGCTTCCAGTCCTTCACAACTTCAGCAGCATCTGGTACGTTCTCCATCCATCCCTGCTTCTCAATCCAGCTGTGTACTTTGCTCTCAGATGGCTGACGTAGGCCAAAAGTATCTGCAAAAACAAGATGATATATTATGGGCAATATTGTTTGATATGCAGTATTGGGTGTAATTTAATTACAAAGTAATTAAGGTGGTCAAATTTTTGTACAGAAAAGTAATGTAGCACACTAAATTCCAGTAAACATTACAGTTACTGATTTACAATGATCCTTTAAAACTCTGTGGCCATTATATAATCAGATAAGTTTACACTTAGAAGGTCACCGGATACACATATCATATATGGGATCATTTAAAAAGCTTAACAACATCACTTCTCAGTTTGCACCAACATAAATATGACAAAATAAATGAATGAAAACATCCACATCATGAACGTCATTAAAAGACTGCAAACAAATAATATTTTAAGACTCTCTTTTTTTTATGAAAACCAGAAATGTTTTTTTTCAATTAGTGTTTTTAAATTTAAGTCTGTAAAAGCCCAAAAATGCACAATAGTTTTAGTTAATACATTTTAAATATATTTTAAATACATTATGTATTTTTAAATAATAATAATAATAAAAAAAAAAATATTTAGAGAATACATTTAAAACATGATTACTTTACTATGTAAATCTATTTGCGTTTCTACGCCAGTTGAAAGGGAGTGCATGCGTCCACTGACAAGTTTTTTGACAGAATTATTTTTTCACACAATAAATAAATGAATCAATTCAAAATAAAAATTGTTTAATAAAACTCAACCCCTGGGATATGAAAATACCAAATTTGATGTAACACCCAAATATGGAATATCAATTTTCTAGATTTGAATGAACAACTTACCAAGCACAAGACCCACACGGAGTTTCTTTTGATTCGCGCACCAAAGCGAGAGGCAATGGCTCTCATATTTCCTTGAGATTTGCATTCGTGCAGCTTTTTCTGGAAGAGTTGCATGCACCGTTACTGGATGTGACATCTTCAGCAAGTGAAAAGCTGTGTTTGCATTCATCCATTTGGGCTCAGCTGGCCTAAAGAAACAAAATTGTACATCTCAGCAAATTTACTTGAATGATTGAGAACATCGTATAACCTACAGTAATTGTCTGTCCAGTAGGTGAAGTACCTTGAAAGTTTTTCATCATCTGTCAAATTACATTTGTGCATGGCAGCGTATACAGAAGATCTGGCCATATCGGTGGTAATGCTTGGGAGCCAGTACCTGCAACACAGAATGAAAGAAGGTTTTGCAAAGAAATTAAATGTTTTACAAACCAACTCTTGAATTAAAAAAACAAACAAACTATGCACTGTGCACAAACCATGTATTTTATGCACTCACTCGTCATGCAGCTCCTTTAGATCTTCAGAGGGATTGTCAACCGGATTCCCTGAAGAGGATATGAAGAATTTTTCAGCTTCATCTAAACTGCATCTCGTGTGCCTCCTCTTGATCATCTCTGAACGCAGGTATTCGTAGTACGTATCAAACCACTACAGAAAAGAGAATAAAGAATGTTGTGAGATTCTGACAGATCTAAGAACTTTCATTTTATATTTTTTATATTTTATACTTTTTGTTGTTGTTGTTGTTAAACTTACCACTTCCTCCTGATTTGACATGACAAAGAAGGCATTGCACTTGTCTACTTCCACCATAGTTCGTTCATGATTTCCCTCAATGTATGTCCGGTTCAGCCAATCAGAAACCTGCAAACAAGTTCAAACAATAATAAGCCATAACTCTCAATCAGACACTAAAACTGACGAGATTTAACTGACTATTTCACAACCTCATCTACAGTTATGTGGGTCGTTGACATCACATAGGCTACATTGTTGTCTGTGTTTGCTCCAAATGTCATGATGATGATGATAGCCACCTCATAGTGCTTCTTTTAGCAAAACAGAAGTAATATATTGGATTTATACAAGAGATCATCATCACTGAGACTAAATCACTCACAGTCATATTCTTCACCACTTCTGGCTTTTGGAGGTACAGCAGCATCACCATGGCCTCCAGGAAATGCACCACCAACTGCTCTTGTTCTCTTGTCATAGATCTGATATCAGTCATTAGGTTAGCGATGATTGTTAAGAAGTCATCTTCAGCAGACTGCAAGATTGCCCAGCACTGGTCTGGTGAAAGAACCCTTAGGAGAAAGTAAAATACATCATCAAACAGCTGACAAAGATGAAGGTTTCAATAAGAATAGCGGGACTCATGAGATCGAGGAGTTTACCTGATAAAAAAAAGTTTATCAGGTTAAATATCTGGAAACCATACATCATGCAATATTAAATATTTCATTATATTATGTGTAGCATATTTACCAATACTGTGTTTAATTCAAATGCCTTTAAATGCAAATAAATGCTGTTTTGTAATGAACTCTCACTTAACAACAGACTGTTCATGTGGAAACTGTTTAGACTACAAACGTACTTACCTCTCAGAAGCCATTTCAAGGTTCAAATATCTCTATTTTTCCAGAAAGAGTGTGAAAGTTCATTCAGAGACTTCAGTCACTGCAGAACAGATGTAATGAATTCTCTCTGCTGTGGAGGGCTTTAAGTGATCAGAGCACCAAAACAGACAACCAATCCTGACCACACAGCCTGATGACACAATTAGCATTTGAAAATAATTGCGCTGCCCACTGTAAATAGCAGTGATTCATAGCAATGGGCCATCATGTTAATGGTTCACACGATAAGGCAGAAACTCATTTGAAGAAATACGCATTATAAAGAACAAGTTTTTTTTAAATGTTTCTTTGTTAATGAGGGGTTTGTGGACACATTCATGTTTTTAGATTTGCGATTATAGTTTTTATTTTGAAGTAAAATTTAGACCTTTTGGGTAAGATGGGCCTCCAGATTTGGCACAGAAGGCCAGAGTGGTATGCAGTGGCAGAGGCAGAAAGTGGATGGTGGGTGGGCCTCTAAAAGTGTGGGTGGGCCAGAATAATTCGCATCATCCCATGTTTTTCAACTGGCTTAATTTGGGAGGGAAAAACAATGATGGACCGTCCCTCAGTGGCGTTCTTGTCACATGACCTGCGGTGCGTTTGGGGCATTCTGAAAAGTTGAGAATTTTTCATCTCGATGCGCCTGGAAAACGCACTGCATGCGCGTCGCTTCCATTATGAGCGCGGCTGCCGCGTGCCTATAGGCTACATCTGAAATAACAAATTTGAGCGCCCCTGAGTCCTGTATCGACAACCTGCCTTACAAGTGGCTTATATCAGTGGCGTAACATAGTAATGTGAAGTGTATAGTGAATTCATATTCATGTTACACTTAATGTTTCACATATTTCTGGTTAAAAAAACATTTCATTAAAAATAGAGATACCAAACCAAGTGTTAATACAGTTTTTAATGTCACATTTTTTAATATTAACATTTTATTTTTGTAATATGGATTATTTTATCCTCTAATTTTTCTGAGGAGGCACTGCCTCCCTTACCTCCTCGGAGGAATCGTCCCTGGTACATGTGAATGTATAGGCCCTATGTTAAAAATAATTGTTATAGCCTATAATCAGAACACAGAATAGAGGTTTAGAAAACTTTGTGTGTTTGGACTTGGCACTTAAATCTAAATTAGCCAATATCCTACAGATATATGGGCGGTTCCAGGATTTGATCTTCGGGGGTTTAGCCCTCAGTGAGAATTTGTAGCAAGAGACCATCACCTAAATGGTGCCTCTTTAAATCGGTGCATCTGGAGAATTCACAGCGCTTCACTTTTCCCACATTGTTATGTTACAGCCTTATTCCAAAATGGATTAAAGTAATTATTTTCCTCAAAAATCTACAAACAATACCCCATAATGACAAGGTAAAAAAAAAGTTTGTTTAAAAAAAAAAAAAAAAAAAATTTACATGTACATTAGTATTCACAGCCTTTGCCATGACACTCAACATTGAGCTCAGGTGCTCCTGTTTCCACGGATCATCCTTGAAATGTTTCTACAACTTGACTGGAGTCCACCTGTGGTAAATTCAGTTCATGATTTGGAAAGGCACACACCTGTCTATATAAGGTCCCACAGTTTAGAGCCCTGCATTTCTGCCCGAGCCCCGACTTATTTACGGCTTCGGGACGATTTTCATGTCATAGCTCACAGGCGGGCCGGGTTCTCCTTCTTTTAATACTTTGGACATCCATTAATTAAAATAAACCATGAGAAGCTGATGATGGTAAAACAAATATATAGTGCTGCGCTGGTGGAAACAACATGAGGCCATAGCTGCGTGTCATTTCTGAGGCTGCGCGCGTCCTCGTGTTTAGTGTAGCAGCGAGTGAGCTTCAGCGCAGCAGCTGGAAGACTGAGAAAGGAGGGCTGAAACTAGATTAAAACTGGGATGTTCATTTCGGTGTGACCCATTAAAATACCAAAATGTGTTTTTCAAGGCTTTAGTTTTATACATGCGCAAATACAGCATATAAATCAACAGAATGAGTTTTCACGCGTCACACACCTGCAGCGCTTGAATGGAGAAATCGCGCCCGCGCCTTGTGCACATACACAACATAGCCTATTCATTTCTAACTGGACATCGCAGCCTGTTCATTATCAAAATAAAATCCAGTCAATCAAAGTTACACTGCTCATGTATATATAGTCTAGTCTGTACAATCTGTAGCATTCAGCGCTTTTGACTCACTTGCAAAGCACACGTGTGAAGGATGTATTGTTGTAACGCGAGCGAAGTACAAAGCCTATAATTTACATAATAAATAATAGTTTAGCATTCAAATACATCGCGAATATGGAAACATCGCGAATTGGAGAGGTAGGCGTTATGGTTCTGTTCTACCTTTACACATTCTGTGTGAACGGCCCCTTCTTGTGGCTTTTGTGGCCTTGTTCACAAACACGTACAATCAAAGTCCATACGGACCATACACTGTTAGCAATTTCTGTAAATTACACAGTATTTAACTGTAATATGAACTGTATTTTACTGTAGAACAGTTATACGGTATGTTACTGTATTTTAAAGTTGCATTATGGGAAATCTCCCATTGGTGTCAATAAAATACAGTATTTTTCATTTACTGTAAATCAAAATACAGTAAAAACAAATGAGCGCGAAACCTGACCAATCACAGAGAGGCTCATATTTCCGCTTGGAGAAAGAAGAAAAGGAAGACGCCGATGCAAGAACCTGGCAGCAGCAAAGGTGTGTACAAATATTCCTGCTTTTTCTTAACATAATTTGTATTTTTGGTTTAACTAAAAGAAAAAAGAACAAAAAAATGCAGCCACTTCATGTATGAACATTAACTGGTTTCTGTCTTGGGTTTGACTACGTTGGGAGCAGGTGAATGTTCATGTTAACTGTGACAAACCGAGCTTTTGTGGGTTTAGTTTAGTTTAAAGTCAGTCTTTTCGTTGTGATTTTTAATTGCTATATATTCGCTTGGCTTTAACTTATTGCCCCATATGAATGTACAGCATGCATTTATTGCTAGAGTAAAACCCGCAATGTTCGTATGCAAACACTGTGGCGTCTCTGTGGAGACATTACGCCGTTATTAATCATGCCAAAAAGCACAAAAACATGGCGAACTCCAGTTTTTCGTGTGCAGTTTCTGAATGTCCGTGCTCGTTCCGAAGCCTCTCCGCACTACGTCGCACATGTAGTGCAAACACAGCAAGCCCACAAAAATAACGAACAGATCTGAACTACACGATCTGAATTCTAAATGCGGCGTTGATGGCTGTACATTTGTGTCGACTAATGTTGAATTCGCCAGTATCTGTGGACACCTAAAATGGCACATTTGAGGTGGTAAAAGTTGAATGTCCGATTGCTGGCAGAAAGCATAAATGTGATTTTGAGAAATCTATCTGTGCAGTTAAAAATTAAACTTCTGTTATTAACTCGACCTCATGTTGTTCCAAACACATGACTTTTGTTCATCACAAATTAAGATATTTTTAATCTCTTATCATTTTTGTCCAGCCACTTAAAGTCCACTCAACCAAAATATTCCAGTTCAAATAGTGCATAAAGACATTTCATATTAGACTTTTATTCACATACGAACATTGGTCATCCAAATACATAGCACATGAATACAGTATACAGATTCTCAAATTTGAGAACCAATTATGTGTCTTAAACCTCTCAAATCATATGGATTACTTTTACAATGTCTTTATGCACTTGACACTAAAAAAAACTTTAGTTGACTGGATAGACAAAAATGAAAAGAGAAGAATATTAATTAATTTGTGTTCTGTAAATGAATCAGAGTCTTATGGGTTTGTAACAAAATAAGGGTGAGTAGATGATGACAAAATTTTCATTTTTGTCTCTACATCAACGGATTTAATGAATTCTTTCTTTTATGTAAAGGTTCATTGTGATGATTAAACCCGACAACAGCAAGAGCTCCTCAAAGTTCCAGTTCAGCAAAAGAAGTGGGAAGATGGTGCAAAGGAAGAACTCTGGCCTGAACCCTCATGTATCCTCCTTTAGGGTTAGTTCACCCAAAAATTAAAATGATCCCATAATTTACTCACCCTCAAGCCATCCTAGGTGTATATAACTTTCTTCTTTCAGCCAAACACAATCAGAGTTATATTAAAAATATCTTGGCTCTTCAAAGCTTTATAATGGGTGTAAATAGTACCATGGTTTTTGAAGCCCAAAAAAGCACATCCATCCATCATAAAAGTAATCCACATGGCTCCAGGGGGTTAATAAAGACCTTCTGAAGGGAAGCGATGGGTTTTTGTAAGAAAAATATCCATGTTTACAACTTTATAAACTGTAATAACTGGCTTCCAGTAACGTCCGTATGTGCATAGTTTTGCTCTTTCCTCCGTGTTTTCGCGTTCGCCAATACGTCATGCGTCAGGTCAGAGTTCACTCTTCCGCCGGAATCGACTGTTACCCCAAGCCAGTCATAGTTTATGAAGTTATAAATATTAATATTTTTCTTACAAAAACGCATGGCTTTGCTTCAGAAGGCCTTTATTAACCCCCTGGAGTTGTATGGATTTCTTATATGATAGATGAATGCACTTTTTGGGCATCAAAAAACAAGGTACCAATTACTCCCATTATAAAGCTTATAGAGCCAGGATATTTTTTAATATAACTCCGTATATGTTTGGTTGAAACAAAGTCATATACACCTAGGATGGCTTGATTATATTGAGTAAATTATGGGATTATTTTCATTTTTGGGTGTACTAACCCTTTAAGGTGTTTCTGGTTTTCAGCTGGCAAAACAATTAAATGGTTAGTTCACCCAAAAATTTAATTTCTGTCATTAATTACTCACCCTCATGTCGTTCCACACCCATAAGACCTTTGTTCATCTTTAGAACACAAATTAAGATATTTCTAATGAAATCTATGAGGTTTCTCTCCCTCCAGTGACTGCTACTCAACTACCACATTCAAGGTCCAGAACAGCTAGAAAGACATCATTAAAGTAATCCATGTGACTCAGTGGTTTAACATCAGTTTTATGAAGCGACGCAACTGCTTTGTGCAAATAAACAAAAATTACCGCTTTATTTTCAAAATAATATTATCCAAAGCACGTTCACGGAACTACATCAGCTCTCGAGTCAACACACATGCCTCGTGGTGTTCTCCCTACGGGTTTGCAGGTCAAAATTTTTGTAAATAAAGTGGTAAATTATGTTTGTTTTTTTGCAAATAAAGCACTCGTGTCGCTTCTTAAAATTGAGCCTAAACCACTGGAGGAGTCACATGGAGTACTTTAATGATGTCTATACTACCGTTCTGGACCTTGAATGTGGTAGTCGCGTAGCTGTCAATGTAGGAACAGCAAGCTCTCAGATTTAATCAAAAAGATCTTAATTTGTGTTTGAAAGTCGCATGGGTTTGGAACAACATAAGGGGGAGTAAATGATAAGAGAATTTTCCCTTTTGGCTGAACTAACCCTTTAAGCTTTAAGAGCAAACACATTCCACTGTGGAGAGTTATTTTAAATTTGTACGTTTTTAAGATTGTTCTTATGACTGAATTTGTTCATTAATTGTTTTAAAATGCTGTAATATTAAACTTGTATGTATAAATGTTACTGCAGGCTTGGGAAAATCAGAGTTTGTGAAGAAAACTGAAAGTTCAATCTGCAAGAATATTAAAATGTTATTTCAAGTATTACAATTGAACAATTAAAAAAATTAAAAACGTTATACAGTTGTCATTGTCTTTTTATTGTTATTACTGAGACCTGTTAAAATACAGTAATTTAAAATTTGTACAGCTTTATAGTAAACAGAAACAGTGGACAACGAATTACAGGAAATTTTACAGTGTAAAGTTACATATTTTTGATTGTATTAAAATATATTACTAGAGAAAAGACCTTAAAATTATTGTATGTTTTACAGTAAAAAAAAAATACTATACTGTAAATGTTTACAGCAAGTTAAATGGTACTGTAAATATTAATACAGTAGTTTTACTGTAAGTTCATTTACAGTAAGTTACTGGCGAACTGCTGCCAGTAAGTTACTGTAATTTCTACAGGAAATTTTTTACAGTGTACCTTGTAGACAACATGCGAATTTAATCCACCTTTCACGCTACTGTGCAGTGCGGACAAAAACTGTATGCTTCCCAATTACCAGCGCGCACACACACCTGATACACCTGTGCTGCCGTTATACTGTGTCACAGCGTCACTCAGTGGACAAGAAAAAAACGCTTCTCTATGAAAGGAAAAGGCTTAACGTGTTATTAAACGTGTTGCGTTCATATTCAGGGCACATCTGATTTTTTGTACATACTTTATTAGTATGATGTTTAATGAGTTTGGTCTGTTAAAATCACTGTCTTAATACGTTTAGAACGTCCCCTACACACAGGCTATTTAAGACAGTATTGCTATGACTCGATGACAAACGCTACACCAAGACACTCTTCTCGGCTCCTCAAACACACACATTAGTTTTTATATATAAAGAAAACGCTAGTGATGTTACGTTCTGTGCCGAGGCTTCAGAGCGTGTCGAGAAATCCCGGAAACTTTCAGTGAAGCGCGTATCGAGGTTTGTATCGCTTTAGACCAATGACGTCATTGATGACGTTCGAAGCCTCGCTTCCGCCTGACTGGTTCAGGATTCGAATCTTGGCGCGACATTTTGACAGATATATAAACCCATGGGATCCCCTCAGAATGTGTGGTTTTAGAATAATAATATCGCCCTATTGCCTATTATGACCAAAGAATTTATTTAAACACATTTGATAGTCCCATTCATGTGAAGCCAATACGTTTATTACACAGTTATGTTATACAATCATTATATGAATGTAATGTGTATTTTCTGGTTGTATATAAATAGATTAGTCTATGTGGAAATTGATTTTTCCTTCACCGTTATTTCTAAGCCTTAACTGGCACAAAATACAGTGTATCATAGATCACATTATCTGTAATGTATCTGCTTGTTTTACACTCTTTGACCACCAGGTCAAACAAGTTGTGAACAAATTAAGCCTCGAGAAATGAACCCTTTTGTGAACCACTTGGCTGAAAAGCTTCAATGCTTCATCTCGCCATCACTAGAAAACGCTGTAGCCTACTTATTCAATGAAACAGTTGTTTATTTACCCTAATATTGTAAACAAGCAGAGATCTCTCTCCAAACAGCGTGCGGCACGTCATTCACGATAGAGGTGGAGTTATGAGGTTTGACTGACAGTTTGAAGAGCCAATAGAGTTACGAGGTTTAGTCACGAGCTCTTTTTAATACTTTTCATTGATTAAATATTTCAAAAGATTTATGAAAAGAAAAGAAATAAATAGAAATGACGAAATTTGGAGATATGTTTCTGCAGGACAGCAACAATATGTTTAGAATCTTTTAACTATAACGATGTGTAACTGGTCTGTTTTCTCTGAGTTGTGTTATGAATAACTGGACAGCAATCTTTTATTCCTCTGATAGGCCTGATATATATAAAAACAAATAAACAGCCTCTATGAGTGACTCGCCCTTATCGTGCTCTATAAAACAAACATATTGTAATGTCTGAAGAACGACAGACAAGGGAGGCTTCGTTCTGAACAACTGCGACACAAACGCGTCAGACTCACTGTCTAACTGCCTCTCTTCCGGGCTTATTAACTTCCTGCATTAATCCTAGAACTGCAGTTGCAAAATTAAACAGCAATTTCAAAACGATTATAAAGATTCTGTGCGCTACAATATGTACACTTGTCACCATGTGCTCATTTCCATATATTAGACAAAAATATAACTCAGAAACTGCAAAATGACAAAAATAACCACAAAGATGGGTAAAATAACATTATATACATGGATTAGAGTGAAAATAAAGACATAAGAGCAATAATTACAATAAAGATGAATTAAGATTTAAGATCATGAGGAGTCAGATTACAACTCACCTCTTCCAAGCATTTCCAAAATCAAAGAGGAAGTGATGTTTGCTCATGATGTCACCACTACAATTAAAGGGGAAAACACTCATAAATCAGGCATCTATATATATATATATATATATATATATATATAAGGCAAGGCAATTTTATTTGTATAGCACATTTCATACACAATGGTAATTCAAAGTGCTTTACATAAAGAAGAACCAAATACATAATAATAAAAATGGAATGCATAAGAAATAGAGATAACAGTAAAAACAGGGAATTCCACTATCTGGATGGAAGAGTTAGGAAGTTTCAGGGAGTTTTTTGTTGTCCGTCAGAGCGGATCTAAACGGATCTTCCTCACATTTAAAGGAACACTCCACTTTTGTTTGAAAATAGGCTCATTTTCCAACTCCCCAAGAGTTAAACAGTTGAGTTTTACCGTTTTCTAATCCATTCAGCCGATCTCCGGGTCTGGCGGTACCACTTTTAGCATAGCTTAGCATAGTTCATTGAATCTGATTAGACCGTTAGCATCTCGCTCAAAAATGACCAAAGAGTTTCGATATTTTTCCTATTTAAAACTTGACTCTTCTGTAGTTACATCGTGTACTAAGACCGACGCAAAATGAAAAGTTGCGATTTTCTAGGTCGATATGGCTAGGAACTATACTCTCATTCCGGCGTAATAATCAAGGAACTTTGCTGCCGTACCATGGGTGCAGCAGGCGCAATGATATTACGCAGCGTCTCTCACAAATGTCTCCATGGTTGCAAGGCACGCTTCCTGTGCAAGCAGGGGGTCACAGGTCGCTGTGCGTTTAAACAGTACACTTACAGACAAATCTTCCTGGACTAACTCTATCTAGAGCTGCATCCAGGGATAACAAATGCTTACTTCCTAATTCTCCCAGCTCTTTTAAGCAGAGAGCAAGATTTAAAATGCATTAAAAGTCAAAAATAACAAGATGATACACAAAAGATATAAAATGCATTAAAAATGAAAACCAAGAAAAAGAATTAAAAGAATAAAAAGATAATACGTATAAAATAAAGTGCAAACAGTTCGGACATAGCACAGTGCTCAATCAGTAAATGCACAGATAAAAAGATGTGTTTTGAGTCTGGATTTGAATGTGGCTACTGTTGGAGCACATCTGATCTCTTCTGGAAGCTGGTTCCAGCTGCAGCTGGCGTAACAGCTAAAAGCAGACTCTCCTTGCTCTGAGTGAACCCTTGGTATTTCTAAGTGACTTGATCCTGATGATCTGAGTGATCTGTTTATATTCTATGAACATATCTGCAATCTATTGGGGTCCTAGGCCATTGAGTGATTTATAAACAAGTAACAGTACTTTAAAATCAATTCTAACTGCAACTGGAAGCCAGTGCAAGGACCTGAGGACTGGTGTGATGTGTTCATATTTTCTGGTTCTGCTCAGAATCCTGGCAGCAGTGTTCTGTACGAGCTGCTGCTGTCTTATGGTTTTTTTTGGGAAGGCCAGTGAGGAGCCCATTACAATAATCCACCCTGCTGGTGATGAAAGCATGAACAAGTTTCTCTAAGTCTTGACTGGAGACAAAACATCTAATTCTTGCAATATTTTTGAGATGATAATATGCTGATTTAGTTATTGTCTTTACATGTCTACTGAAACTCAGGTCTGACTCCAAAATCACACCAAGATTCCTGACTTGATTTTTAGTTGTTTGACCCCTAGAGTGAAGGTATGTGTTCACTTTGAGAACTTCATCTTTGTTTCCAAACGCAGTGACTTCAGTTTTGTCTTTGTTTAACTGAAGGACGTTTAGGCACATCCAATTTTTAATATATATATATATATATATATATTTAACAGTACACTTTCTGTACCTGTTACAGATACACTAATGTTTGTACCTGCCTTTGCATGTCCTTCTGCAGTATTACTCTGAGACGACGGGGCTTCTGGGTAAACACTGGGATGATCTCATCATAATAGTCTCTGTTATTGTGCGTTATGAGAACTTAATTGACCATGAAAAACTGCATTTAATGATTCTTTTAACTAAATAAATAAAGTTATAGTGTTATAAGACTTTTATTATAATTATTATCGCTTATTAAATTATTTCATACATTTTTTTGAAAAATGACCAACTATTTATTGGGTGGGCCACAATTCAAAGTGGGTGGGGTTAGATCCACCTGTAGCTTCGCCACTGAAGCGTAATCACGGCACAAGTGTGATAGTAGCCCGATTTCAGACTTGGCAACTGTGAGCCGAGCGTCGTTAGTGTGACAGCTGACAGTGAATGTTTGTGAGTGCATTTTAAACAGGGAAATGGATGCAGAAAAGTTTTGATTTTCTAGTGGGTTTTGACATGCTTCAGTGCTGATGACGACAGGGTATAGAGTGAATTTTGTGCCATAATTAAACAAACAAATCCAGCATTTTGCAAACACACTCAATCTGCGTTGCAAAGGGAAAACTCGACTCACAAACAAACAGAAAGCAATGTGCAAATACAAAGGCCAGTTTGAGTGAGAACGCAGAGGAGTAACAAATGTATTGTGTTTTACAAATATAAATAAATATTTCATAAATAAATACAAACCATTCTACAAATTGCATATAACCTGTGAACAAATACCAAACCTATAGCATATAAATGCATACCTGTCTGTTAGGATTGTGAGACACTTGCCTTTTTATGAGATCTCTCGGCTCCATTTTCTCACAAATACAGTTGAGCGACTTCCTCTTCCAAAACAGCAGATGGCGCTATGCTAGTGGATCAATTTAGCAAATACTGGCAGCGGCAGGTCGCAGCGTGACTTCCGGTGGCATCGTTTTGTTTTTTTTAAATAAAAAATTTGATGATGCATATTGTATACCAGCAAGCAGATGCGACCAGAATATGAACCCAATAAGCTAAATTGCATAAGCATTTTCCCATAAAAGAACATACACACACAAAAGGAGTGCCCAGCGGCCGATAGGCACTGTATATACGCACACAAACATTATTAATTTATTTATTTAATGTAATCTCACATTTGCCCATTTTCATTTTTGTAGCTATTACAAAAAATTTCTATACTTCATTGTACTCAGACATGCTGCACTCCCTGGAGGCAGAAGCATTGCTTGACTTATCAGTGGTTTTCAGTGCGCACTACACTTTTCCTCAAAGACTTCAGGATCATCATCACTCTCCTCAGAGGGCAATCGATGTCCAGATTGAACTGCTGCACACAAATATTGACCAATCTGAGAGACACGAGGTATGCTGATGCTGTCTTAGTTACTCTGTCACCACACTGCTGTTTATGTAATAAGTGGATTCCTAACTATTTAACTGCTATACCTTCAGGACATCGAAGAGCCAGATCTAGACTGGGACGCAGCAGCTACTTACGATGCCTGTGAAGACTTCGGAGTTGTTGTTCCAGAATTTGAATGTCCTTTGAGTTCAGATGGGTTGAGGGCTCTTGAACATCTGCTGAATTCAACTGGTCCTAATATCCCTGTCAAAGAACTGTACTTGCTTTGTTGGAAGTTTGTTTCAACAAATATGAATAAAAAAACAGCAAGCATAAAGACTGAACAGCATAATGAATTTATTTTGCTTTGAAGCTTACTGTGCATTGATGTACAGTTTTTTCACGTCTGAATTGAGTTTGGCAGCAATCTTGGCTGCTTTTGTTGTAATACATGTCAATGATAAAATAAAATAAACTACAGTTAAATAGCCAAAAGCTACTGACACCTATTCTTTTAACATATTGATAATGCCATAACAGTTACAGAGGGTACACAGTATAGTGAGTAAACTCTATAATAGGAATCCATTTCATGAATCCAAACTCTCTGCTATTGCTCTCAGCCTGCCTCATAATGCCAATGAACTCTGTGTTTGTCTCTAGGTCTGTGTAGGAAAGGTCACAGCACAGGAACATACATTTACTAGAGGGAAGCATAAACTGTGCTGACCACATCGAAGCTGACAGTCATGATCAAATTCAACATGTATTTTAAGTGTTTCTCTTTGTGCAGAAGTAATGGGGACATGCCCCTGACCAGTAATCCACTGCATGAAACTGCCGACGGTGATCTTGTCTTGTTCTGCATCTCTTTTAGTGCAGTTCGTTTTATCCTCCTGTTTGTTGTCATCTTCAACCCTGCTCTCCTTACTTTGTCAATCAGCAAAGTCTTGTGTATATTTCTCATTTATTGAGATGAATGTGTGGGATCTGTACTATTAGTGTAAACATTAGCCAAGCTAACGTGAATGACTGATATAACATTACAGTTTGTAAAACAAATCTTGCTCCAACCTCTCTCATTACTAATAAGTAGTAAGAATGACAAACAGGAACTGGCACAGCCATGTTGATGTGCAGAGATTTGAGAAGCAATTGTCAGGAAAATGTCAGGAACACAACTAAAGGTTATACTGCTATTGTATCGTAGTGGTCATTTCTCTTGTATACAAAAAGATTTTGATTTCACAGTGTTTTCTCAACATGTACAGAACAAGTGATGATTGAGGGTGGTGCGGGTCGATCGTGGGCGGATAACATTTAGGCAAATGCTTTACTTAGTGACGTGTGGCCGTAATGGAAGTGGGATTCAAATTCCTGATGACTCGTTTAGGCGATTCAGAGTCGATTCTTTCTTTTGAGAGACAACTTTATTTATCATGCACTTATGGATTCCCCACAGCTCCATTTCACACTGCCTGAAAGGTCAGATTTGAAAAAACATCATAAGTGTGACTGAGTGCACCATACTAGAACTGATGCAATTTAAGTATTAAGAGTAAGAGTAATGATGTCATCTTCATCTTCAAGGCTTTGAATGAAGTCCTGCAAGTAGTTCACATTTCTTGATTCCCTCTGCCGCCTCACTTAAAATGGGTGACGGGGCCATCATGAGAAAATCTGCATCAGGCTGCAAATCAGAATCAAATAAACACAGCTCAAAAGCCATCATGAAAACAATGCAAGCAACTGCACTTACTTTTGTAAAGTGACCAGGAACAAATAACGGCTGATTTTGTTTCACCATTTCATGGAAGCCACAGAGTTCCAGTCCTCTGCTCATCTGCTGCAGCATTGGGAGGATTCACACAGAAAGACAACAGCACTACATAAAAGAATAAATCCAGGGAAAAAAAACTAATTATATTAGGTTAAATTAACTAATGTTAATAAAGGTTAATAGAAGGGTTTGTTTAAAATAAAAAGGCTAAGTATAGAACATTGAGTAGAAACACTGTTTTTAGTTAATCTCTGTCAGATTGAAAAAGCATTTTTAAATTATTTTACAGACATCATAGGTGTTTAAATACTATAAAACAAAGCTCAACTAGAAAAACAATTACTTTGACCATAGAAACTGTGATTTATTTTCAGGTCTGGAAATTACTCTTAAAATTCAGCAAATATTTTATTTTTTCTCATGACCATGAAAACCCTGTAAAAAGCTGGAGATGAGAGTCTACACATGAGTATAATGTTACAAAAAAATCTAACCCTAATGGGTGGATTCAAGAGAAAGGAGGAGATTGAAAGTACAAAACATCACAGAAATCACATATACTACACCTGACAATGTCTTCCTTTCGATCACATGTTAGGGGTCCTGTGTCCATGCTGCGATTCTTTCAGAAGGTCTGTGTCTGTTATGTCGGCCTTTGTCAGCTGATCTTTATTAATCTCCCCGGAAGAAATGAAATTGTATAATATGTAAAAAAGGCACTATAAATTAAATGTAATTGCACCTCTTTTGCTTGTCTTGCTTTTGTCCTGTTATGTCCAAATCTTGGTTTGGTCTATCTTCAGCTCTGGAAGAAATTCAATTTAGCTCAATAAAAATTACTACCACACACACTTGACATTTGATATTCAACAGTGCTTTGATCTGCCTGCATTGACACCATTTTCTTTAAGACCTGCTGTGCAGCCAAATAATGTACCAGTTATCAATGTAAAGCTGCTCTGACACAATCTGCATTGTAAAAAGCGCTATATAAATAAAGGTGACTTGACTTGACTTGACACAAACAACCAATGGTAAGGATTGTAGGTTAAACCAATAATTTCATGAGAACACAAAGCATCAAATAAAAATAATAACCTTTCCCCACAGGTACTTGCATGTACTTCAATAAAGGAACCTGTGTATCCTTCAGAGCAACCACATTCAGCTTTCACTGACCAGATCCACCTGAAAAACATCAAAAAAGTGAAAGAGATCAGAAGCCATTATCAGTTATTTGTTTAAAAAGACAAATAAATCTTTGACGAATGACAAAAAATGTTTTAGAAATTAATGAATATTATATTCCATTCTAACGTTGAATAGCCAAGGTAAACAAACTAAGACAAAAGTTTTCTCAAAAGTAGAAAATTAAAAACAGTTTTGAAGCAGAGATACTACTCAAAGGAACAATCCAGTGTACTGATGTGTAAAGTTGAAGTCACAATGAAACTCAATCAAATATCAATCAGCTTTATATAGCGCCCAGACTCCCTCCAATCATTCCATTTTTGAATATGTCTCCAACAATAGTTTAGATTAAACACCCCAAACTTTATTAAGACAAGACGAGCTTCACAAGAAAATCACACGATTAAATATAGTGAGACAAATTATATATAGTGAGCCTAATTAAGCTGAATGAATAAAATATTTAAGGCCTGGTTTCACAGACAGGGCTTAGCTAAAGCCACGACTAAGCCTTACTTAAATTAGGATATTTAAGCAGGTTTTATAAAAAATGCCCTAGAAAGCTACATTATTGCTGTGCATCAAAACAATGGCACCGGCATATTTTATGATATGTCAGTGCAAGTTATTTTAGTTAAGACAGCTCAAACATGCATTTAGTCTGGGACTAGCCTTAAGCCTTGTCTGTGAAACCAGAGGTAAATGTCTCAACTATGCCAGCTGTTAGGTAAATGAAAAGAGTCACTTTATATGTAAAACTTGAAGTGAAGTGATCAGCATCCTCTGGGATGGCAACAGTCCTCCGTCCTAGTCCAGCCTGTAGAAGTATCAACTCACCAGAGGCTTTGGGGTCCGTTCAACACTTTTATTTAGCAGGAAAAAACCTTGCCGTTGACCTGGCAGGCCTTTTTTTAGGAGTTGGGATAAAGCCTTTTCGTGTCTTGAAAAGACCAGGGAATGCTCTGAGAGGAAAAAGAATCTGATGTGTTAATCATGTATTAAATCAGTCCTGAAGCATAATCCCAATAGAGTCATCTAAACCACCCATTACAAAAAGTTATAACTAAATGTTTAGGACATTATGATGAAATTTAGGCCTGTATGCGTTATTCTACTTCAGGATTGCTACTATATGCATGTTATGCTTCCTACCAGTACTTTGTTTGCACATACTTCAAATGTCAGCGAGAACAATTATGAATTTCTGATGTATACTATTTAAAAAGCCTAAAAAGAGGTGCTCAACTCACGGCTGCTTTAAGAGGCTCGCCTCGTATGTGTGTGCAAGTGTGTGACGTCGTTTCAGGCGATCAACCTGTTCAATAAACTGTTTAAAACAGATAGTCACCCGATCAATACTGAGATTCTAGATGTTTTTATTTAAAAAGCCTAAAAAGAGGTGCTCAACTCAAGCTGCTTTGAGAAAGGGCTGGCGCAAAATGCGGCATCGGCATCTCGTAGCGGCACTTCCGGTGGCATCTCCAGCGGCCAGGGACTTCTTCGGCAGCTGTTGCTGTGGCGGCATCTCCAGCGGCCAGGGACTTTATTCGCTGGCCAATTACATAAATCGAAGTAATATATATTTTTTTTATTTTAAAAAATACATTTCAACAAAATAACATTATAAACCACAGTACTGCGATTTGTAAGCATTTATACATTTTGATAATACAGTTCTGATGCTCCACTGCATAAGATAAAGATGAAAGTGCGCGCTATTTATATAGTAAATCACATGCCTTAATAAAATATTAATGCAGTGCATTACATATTGTTTTGAAATGTCATTACACGAATATATACTGTTATTCAGTTAATACAGAAAAGTTTCTGATATGCTAAAGCTGAAACTGTGGCATCTTCAGCCACAGACTTTCTCCGGCAGCTGTTGCTCTTTGTAGCACCTGTCACTGTCCAGTTATATAATTTAATGGAATGTTTTTACTGTAAAAATACAATTAAAAAAACACCCCCAAAAAGCATTATATATGGCAGAAAGGTTGCAGTAATGACGACACTGTTAAGTTGTTGCTGTTGTTCACTCTTTATTAAACTTTTATGAAATCTATTTGTAAAAATGTAAAAAGTAAAAAAAAAGGGGGAACTGTGCATTAATTGAGCATTAATCACTGCGCCTCAAACCTGGCGAAAAGTCTGTACCTTCTTGTATCTCTAAGTTCAATGCAGAACTTTTCAAAGTCCTCTTTTTTTGGAAAGACAAATGTAAAAAGTTCAGCTGGTGAATTTTCATCCAATTCACCCGTCCAGCTGTTCAGTTTTTCAAGCGATTTTACTTCTTCCTCTTTGTCCATGAAAAGGACACTTGGGACATGTACTCCAGCATCAAACGTGTTGCGGCACCAGTCAGCTGCAGCCATGATGTCTTTCAAAAAAGGGTTTTCCTGCAGTAAAAAAGAAAACATGGTCAATGTGTATTACTGATGTTATAAACAAATGCTTCAAAGTATTAGAGCATTTACATTGCATCATTAATAAAATAAATACTCTTTGTAACAAAACAATGTCTATCAAGATTTGTCATTTAACATCTTAAAAACATCTGTATAGAATTAAGCTGTGGGTATGTGATTACATGAACATTAAAGGGTTTCTATTGAGAGTGTAAATCAGGCCACAATCATCTGACACATGCCACGGAAAACCAGATGTGCCTCTAAACAAGCGGCATGTGATGATGGTTTCTGTGCATGGGAAGGCTTGCTGCTTAGTGTTAATTACACTATCTAGGATCCTGTTTTTGACCATTTTTTATTACAAAAATTCAACTTTGGGTTGGTTGGGTCAGGGTTTGAATATGTCTTACCTCTTCAGTGCTTTCTGTGTCTCCTGATGTTATCTCTGAAGCACTGTGAAAAAAAATTGGAGGCACATTAGGTCTTTATGGAGCTGTTAACTTGACCTAGAAAATCACTATCGTGACGATAGAAAGAAAGGATTTAGCGATGTTACACATACATTAGGTTTGCACACCCACAATGCAAGCAATGTCCTCTACCTTTTCTTTCCATGGAAAGATGTGCACTTTAGAAGCACAGATTCGGCTCTGTATCTGCACATGTTTTGGCTTTGCAACCACTGAATCAGAACCTAATACAAATAAAGTATTAATAACATTGTTAAAAATAAGCAGCTTTAACCACATCCAAGGTTTTGGTCTTATATTTTTTCTTAAAATACTACTTTTACTGAAGTAATGCAGTTTTGATTCTAACTATTAGAGACTATTAGGGATACATTAGAGTTATATTTTCACCAAACCATGTTCTATACATTTTTTAAAAAGAATACAAACTCCCATATATTAGCTCACCTCTGGCAAAATCACCTCGGTAATAAATAGCTGTTTCTCAGCTACAGTTCCAGGCACAGACAGGATTTTTTCCAGTCGCTGGATTAGGTCTTCTGTCTGGAGTAGGAAATAAGGTAAAGAAATAAACATTAAAAAAAATTGCTGACATTTTATCCATCCATTCCTCGCTTTTGCTGTCCTCTTTCCAAAATCCTGTAATACATCTGCTAAGTCTTGTCATTTGTCATTTTTACTTGTCATTTAAGACTTGCTTTTCTAATGTAAACTAACATGTTGTAAATCATCTCTGTTTAGTGATAGGTTTACATACAGTATGTACATCATTCAACTGTTTTTTTGTTTTTGTTATTTACATATACACGGGTACATGTTCAAGTGCTTACCATCTTAAACAATTATGCATGGTCAGAAATAGTAAGATTAATAAATTACATTTAAGATGTACTCCTGATTTTGTGTAAAATTAAGAGAGAAAAAACAGTCCACTTACCTTCATATCATTAAATAGGCTGAGATGTTGACAGTAATATTTTCTGAGAGATGGATCAAATCCTTGATTTTTCCACAGATACATTCTGTTGGAGAGAACCTGTGCACTGTGCAGCTTTCTTTCCAAATCCTGAAATATTACATATATATTTCAAAGGATATTTAACCAGGCTGAAATGCATGTATAATTATGAAATGCCATTTAGGTAATAAAATTTTGGATTGGATACATTTTTTCTTGTTAATTTGTTACCTTTATCTCTTCATCTGTCAGAATGTCTTCTGCTTGAACACACTCCAGGATGTCTATTCTGTGTAAGGAAAAAAATAAACATTGCCACATCTATACATTTCACATTTTGTTGTACAACATACACCACTATTTAGCAAAAAACAGTACTTAATTTTATTATTTATATTATACATATTTAAATATATCAATCGCTATTATCATGGTCAATAAATGAATAATGAAATAAACAGAAATTGTGTATTAATAACGTAAAAACTTAAAATTCTTTCATTTACAACGTTATATTTAAAAATTTTAAATTCTTACATTTATTTTAGAAAATAATTGTTAAAGCATTAAAAAATGATTAGACACATCAAGGCAAAGGCCTATCTAGTGTAAACGTAACTTGCTTCCCTCTCCATTATACTACTATTTATAAAACGTAACTATAGCAATTATAACGTTGATCTCAATTTTAGCCATGTGTGACATGTACAAGATTATTCTTACAAATCAGGAGTCATGTTGCAGCCACAAAAGAAATCCTTTGCCGTCCAGTCCCCTTCAACACCAGCACATTGAAAATGAAGCCAGTTTTCACAAACTTTGCACTGCACCCATTGGTACTTCTTGATGTGGTCATGGAAAACACTTGAAAAACAGAGGTGAGACAACTTAACCAATATTTCACAATATCTTTTGAAGTACTATCATGTTTATGTATTCAAAAATATTCCCAATTGTCAGAGACATCAGGCTCTCCTCTTACCACCACTCAACTTTTGTGCGTCAACTGTTAAGTAAGCACACCAGTATAAAGAGAACATACCTTTAATCACTTAATGTCTGACTTTATCTATGAATACAGACATGCTTACCTGCTGTGCTTGCCTCAAGTTCACTGCTTGTTTCTAATTATCTCCATTGTGTATATCCTATGATCTCCACATTGTCTGCAGTTGTATTTCCTTTAAGGTCTCTCACAATACCTGTTTGAACAGATACTTACCTGATACTCACCTTATCCACTCTGTGGTGTTTGTTTGAGAGTACAAACTGCATTCAGTATCAGTACCAGCATTCTCAGTCAAGGAAAAGAGTTTTAATCATCACACAATTGCCATTGACTTGTCTGCTTTAATACTCACCTGCATCATTTTTAAATACCTGTTTGATTCAATGAATCTTGTAGATTTTGTTGCGTGTATACTGATGTAAAAATAAATTGAAGTGGTTTGTGATTTCTACTGTATATACCTTGTTTTCCCAGTTGCTCGCTGGAACAAACATGCTTTCATCTTCCATGCAAGGCAATGGCTACTGGAGTCAATTGTCTTTGCCTCTTCTTCCTGAAGTCTATGTTCTTTCTTTTGCATTTTTAGCATTTCTTCGGTCGTATGTGGAAAATCCTGTGTAACAAATACCTTTGCTGTAAAACTGCGTTTCTCATATTGCCAGTAGAGTTTTTGACAAAGAGATTAGTCTGACCTCAGGTTTCACATTTTTAAGCATTTCTGCAGCATGGTGCAGACGAAGAGAGTCAAAGTCTCAGCAGTGACTCCACGATGTAAGACTTTGTTTTCAGCTGCCTAGTTGGGAACGAAATAGACTTACAAACCACAGGCCACACATGCACTGAATAGGATGGGAATCAGCTCACATGCAACTCACTGAACACACTAAAACTCCACAATAACCTGAGCCCAACCTTTAAGGCCTCCAGAAAATCTGAAAACATTTCTACAAAAGAAGGTGGTAGCAGTAGTTTAGTATGAATATACTGTCACAGTACATTACCAAATCATGATAAATGTAATATGCAGTGTGATGCTGAGGAGGTCCATGTCGCTATCACTAATTGTTGTATAAATCCCAAGTGAATCATAGATTGTAATCTGTTTAGCAATGAAGTCAAAAACCTGCCAAGAAATAGATCTGTCATCATTCCATTTCAAAACGTTTAACGAAGTTTTAGCTCGACTGACAAAGTTCACATGCAAGTCAAGGTTATAGCTTATATGGCATTTGATTCATTTTGGAACAATACCACTTATGCCAAAAAAGCCATACAGTCATCCATGCAATTTTATTCAAACCAACCAATATAGAGTAACCCTCTAAATAATGGTGCTTACCCAAAGAATGAAATGGTTCCCTCTCTCGGGAGAGTGACCACCCACAATTCTAGGGAGGAAAATTGTCTGAGACCTACAAAAAAACAATAAAATCAGCTAGGAAAACAGCCGTTGTTAAGAGCCACATGTATTTTGTTCATCATTTTGTTGTATTATACAAAAAAGAAAATTAGTAAAGGACCTACAGGGATGCGTTGCACAACGTGGTCACTGACTGCTCCGCTGTTTGACCATTCTCGGTGCCACAAAATAAAATCAAAATGGCCCAGAGAACCATACTATAACATAAAAAGTACCATTAATATTTATGTAAATCTTGGTGTAAAAAGGTCATAGAGAGAGTAAATTAAAAGTTATTACCATGTTCTCTTGAGCCAGCCGGGCTACTCGATAGTTAACTGCCTGTAATACAATACATTTGTTAATACTTAATACTATAAATCTGATTTTGTATTAAGTAAAAGGACAGCATTTGTGCTGTACACACACAACAGCTATGTTAATTATAGTTCAATTTATTTCAGATGTTAATTGAAAAACAAGATTATTAATTTACACTTACATCATCAGTCAACCATGGCATGGCCAACAAAGACTCTCCCAACAATTCCGGTGGGCAAACACTGCGGATATCCTTTATTGACACTGGAAATCGCCGTGAGACATGAGCCAGGGCTTGATTTTCATCACGGCCTCCAATGAATAAGTTCTTCAGCTTTTCCTTACACACAAACAAACAAATAAACTGGTAATTCCTTTACTTTATAGCGTGATTTAAGACAACAGGCAGAAAACTTGAGTTATTACCTTGTCATTATCATTTATAGCATATAAATGAAGTCTACAAATGAAGACTTAGTGCTGTCAGGTGAGATGCTCAGTTTGCCGCCAGAAGTAGGCTGGAGAGGTTTCTGTCCCTCTGAAAAAAAAAAAAAAAAAAAAAAGGATTAATGAATAATAGGTTGTTTACTTTGGTTTAACATTACAGTTTTGACATCAAATTTTGGTCTTTTCATTATTTTAGCACTTCCGCAATTTATACATTCTTATTATTTTGTACTATGATATATTGACGGAACCTACCAGCAGAGTACAGTCCTAGCATCCCATGCAATCCAATAGACAACTGCGTGTTGCACATGGCCTCAATTTCAGCCTTAAAAGTCCGGTTGATCTTGTCATTATGCAGATCAATCAACACCCTTAGAGTCTGTTTGAAGTGTGCCTCATTCATTTGGCACAATGAATACCGTACAGCTGAAAGTTCACGATTGAACTGCTCTGCAACTGATGAGTTAACTTCTGTTCTTAAGGTGGGGCAAATGTTGAGGCTTCTCAACTTCTCTTCTGGACGTTTCTGATTTTTCTGGTGGAACCTATCATATAAGGAGTATCTTTCAGACGTCCCTGTGATCGGATGTCTTTCTGTCATTCTGTCACTATTCGGCTGTTCTTCTAGTTGTAATGGGGACCTCAGGTTCTTCACCCACTGCAAATCAACATGTAATTCCTTGTTGGCTGCCAGATTTATATTTTCTGAAGTTGGGGCACAGAGTCTTCCATCATGTGTTTTGAAAAAAAGCTGATTAGTACGATTGTTGGTGTGGCGAGCGACTTGTCCTGCCACATCAGAAATGTAACAAGTCGGAAAGTGCTTGAAACTTAGCAGCCCGTCTGTGTGGTCTCTTGCTGAGTCTGTCCAGAAGAGAAAGTTGAGATAGTACACAACACCATGTACACAGGAGAAATGAAGGACACCACCTAAAAAATAGAAAAAAAACAGCACATTCAAGTTATTACAAGGTTTAAAAAAAAAAAAAAAAAATAGACAGTGTGAAAAACATGCCAAGCTATTTCTCACCACCAGCTTTCTGTAGCTTAAGGAAAAGTTTGGGGTAAATATCCTTAAAATTTAACAGTTCCTGGAGCTTGATGAGCATATCAGCGATAGATCCCTCTGAGGACACACCCAAGGCATAGCAAGCATCCTGGAGATCCTTTTTTTGAGGCTGTAAATTGAGAAGAGACATTTAAATAATATAAAACAAACACTACATGTTCATTACACATAACCAAAAAAACATTTTTTTTTTTTTTTTTAAAAACCTCATGGAGGGGTATGTATATGCAATCAATCACAGTAAACTGAGTAAGATAAGCTCAATGTATACCTTTTTTGATTCAATGATTTCGTGTATTATGTCCTCATTCATCTGTTTCGGGTGATGCTTGATGTCATCTGGGTTTCTTTTTTTCATAGCCTTTTTCACTTCCGTTTTTGGGAGTATGTTTCCAACTCTTGTGTGCTGTCCCATCCACGGTGCCAATGTGGAGTGACGAACAGGTGTACAGAATGGGTTTGCCACAGATGTTCCTATTAGTTGAAAACACAAAAAATAATAAATAATTTCTTTATGTACAAGACACTTGTAATGTGTAATGTTGATACCATATGTTTAAACGTGTGTGATATTATTGATCAATGTCACTATTTTCAAACCTGATATTAGTCCTTCCGCTATCATTGACTTGTCCAGATCTGACCATGCCTTCACAATGTCTACTTCAAGGTCTTTCTCAGAAATAAGATATGGATTAGGCCTTTTAAATGTACCAACTGAAAATTAAATTTAACAGTTACAAAGGCATGACAAAAACACACCCTTTTACATAGAAGCAGAGAGTCAGTATTATCTACAGACACATATTTCAAACAGAGATGCTGAACTTTCCATTAAACATTCTTAAGTAGATTATTAAATATTTAATCCTTGTCCAACAATCATTCTTGGAGCACATTTGTATATACATGTCAGAAATCTTCATCTTAATCATCATTGCACAATTTCTGATTCACAGATAACTAAAATAATCTTACGTGGGACATCGAAGGCCAGTTTCCAATTAGCATCTGCTATTACCACAGCTGGGTGGTATCCGCACTGGTAGCAAGTGAATTCAAACTTAAATGTTGTCAATGACAAAAAGTGATGGAATGCTCTCCTCACTATCTGGTGGTGATATCGGTTGTCATTGAAGAAAGAAAAAATGTCCAGCATGCATCCACTGGTTGTCTTGTTCTGTAATTAAACAACATGCTACAGTTATATACATTAGTATTAAATCACTTCCAAAGGTTTTTCAGTACAAAGACAGAGACAAGTACACTTTATCCAAATATATAATTAGTTGTATTCAAACAAGTATTTATGGATGTCTTACCGCCAAACCGGATAGCAGAAGCTCACACAAAGGAAGTGTTAAGAAGGCACGGTTGTTAAAATTGTGAAATCCAGAAGAATACTCCTGGAATCTTACAATGTTTGAACAGGTTGGGCACTCTTTTATAGCAACAGAAACACCTGTAAATTAAAAGTAAACATGAAAAGCTGATGTAAATAATGCATTTTTTCTGTACTCATTAAGCTGGGTACTACATAGGTGGTGGTTTGAGATGCCTGATACCATTTTAAAGCACTTTGAGTGTAAAGCAGTATGTTAATGCTTTATATGTTATAGTACAGTTGTAATGTAGCGCTACATACATATGTGTTTCATGCTTCGTGTACTGTAAAAACTGTCATTAAAGCCAGATATTACTGAGATATCATGATGGACACATCCTTGAAAAAGTTAGACTTGCTTGTTGACTTACCTTTCTTGACATACTTTATCCCATACACCACAGCCTGGGTGGTTACAACTTTGGGTGGACTGAGTGCTGGAGGGGTAGGTCCGGGACAGTATGGGCAGGTGTTTTCTGAGGGTGCAAAACATGGTGGTGGTTCTTCCTCCTGAGTCCTCAGTTTCAATGGTAATTCCTGCAGGCATGGGATACGCTTTTGTTTTGAAAGGTATTCTGTCATAATACTGATATCTTGTGTGTTAACACTGTGTGGCTCGCACATGATGCTGTTTTCAATCATGTGAGTCTCCAAATCGTCAATGTCCTGTACTTGAATATCTGAGGTGGACACTAGGGTGCCAGGGCACTCCTGAAAAATCCACCACATTCCCATCATTCGATGTACACAACGGTGTGACCTTCCAGTTTCTTGACACTGACAATTCCACTGTCCTACCACTGCATCAAATGTCACTCTTGTCCTCCCAAACTGACACCAGTTGTCTGTTTTATTTGTGAAAAGTGAAAAAAAAAATACCACCGTTTAGAATATCCTTCGTCTCCAAAAAATATTGGAAAGACACTATCAACTCCATGGTTGTTTGCAGCATTGTTGAGTTCTTCACATTTGACAGCCCACTCTGAGGACATTAGACCTTTGCTCAGCATCTCCTTCAGTGAGGTACACTGTAGTACTGCAGGCTTTACATATGACTTGGCATTCTTGGTTCTTTCAAGGTGTGCACACTCTTTTCCAGGATTTCCAGAAGACCAAGCAATCTGCATAAATCGGCGACAATTCTGTACCTCACAGTCAATATTTGGTGGATTGGTTGACTTGATTACATGAATTGGGAAAACAGGACTATGGTCATATTTTTGAGTGACATAAATTCCATGCATTGCATCAATACATATCATGGGTGTAGTGTCGTAGTTGTGTGCATCCCTGATATGTCTTCGTAAGTTTTTGGGTGCACTTAGGACAGCTTTGCAGTGTGGACATGGAAAAAGTTTTTGAGTCTTTAAGTCCGGCTTTGTGTCCAATTTCTCTGTGGAGTCACTGGTCATATCATCAGCTTTTCGTTTTAATGAGCTTGACTTCTCTGCAAAAAGATAAAAACTGGTTGTCACAGCTGTAAATTTAAAGGTTAAAACAACATACAAAAAAATGTTAAAACAACATTCTTAAACTACAGTATCTCTGCCCTACAGGTCTTTGTATGTTTTTTTACACAATGCAAGTGATTACTAGAAACAGGAAGAGATTTAAAAAATTTCACTGAAACACACCTATAGACAAACAGTAGAGAAAGACACGATGCAGAGGAGACACAGGAGAAAACAATAAAACATAAATAAAAAAGATAAACATTGGAGCAAGAAGCATAAGCAGCGGTTATGATATTGTGAAGTGCCATCAAACAAACAATACAAACTGCATGGAGCATGCAATAGCTTTTTAGCCACAAACAGTGACAAGTCTCGTGTTACATGTTAATGTTTTTTCAAAAACAGACAGACAATCACAAGAAGGGGAAAACAAAGAAAGCCAGTCCAAAACAGACACACAAGATAACTGATACTTTCAAAATAAAACATGAAAACACCACAACAGGACAACATGAGCCTTTTAAAAAAAAAAAAATCACATTTTACAATCAAATTATGTATGTGTTTATTTATTTTCAGTTATTTATTTAAGAAAAAATAATGGGACCAATAAATGACATGTACTACCTTCCTTTTTTTTCAGACGCAACACCTGCAGGAGACAGATATTGTGAAAATAAGAAACAGTCAGATTACATGGTTATATTATATCATGCCATCAAGTGTTATTTTAAAAATAAAAATGCATGTTATTGTAAATTATTTTTTAAAAAAAGCTTCAATAAAGTTGTCATTATAGGGTGAACAATACCAAACAAAGTGTCAACTGCTAGTTGTTTAATCAGTGAGCACTCACGGAAAGTAATGTAAGGGATCAAGTACAATTCATTAAAGAGTGATGCTGCAATAGCTTACAAGTCTTACATGTAACAGTCCTTTTGAAAATCACATGGCTCAACACATTTCTATTGCCAATACAGCGTAAGGGATATTTGTTGTACTATTTTCTGAAAAACAATTTTGTGGCTTGATAAATTATAGAGTTGATCAAACATTTATAAATTAATTACATTAATTTTGCATTGTCATTTGTTAATGCCATTTTTTATGAATGATTACGCATTTTGTCCAATAAATTTTTAATTACTTTATTTTTTTGCTGCATCTATATATTTTTCTTGTTTTTCCTTTATAACATAATGGTAACACTTTACCATAAGTTTTCATTAGTTAACATTAGTTAACTACTTTAACATTAACTAAGAATTAATAATAATTCTTCAGCATTTATTTATCTTAGTTGATGTTAATTGGAACAGCAGTATTTTTATAAAGTAGCATTCACAAGAAGTAAAAAAACGCAGTAACAAATGTGTTGTTCTTTGTTAGTTAATGTTAGTTAATGCATTAACTAATGTTAACAATTGAAACCTTATTGTAAAGTGTTACCAACATAACATACTGTCAATAGAAACACAAATATTCCTCATGCAATTGTCTGTCCCTCTGATGAGTGCTTCTAGGGGGTCTTATACAGACCCTTCTACCTACTGTGTGTGTAATTAATTTTTGAAAAATGGTCCTACACTTCAAACTACATATTTCAGCATTTTAGCAAATCACATACATGACTGTTACTTTCTTTGGATGTTACCAAACTTGATGTAGATTAACAAAAATAATACTGAGATTCTTGATGTTTTTATTTAAAAAGGCTAAAAAGAGGTGCTCAACTCACGGCTGCTTTAAAGAGCTCGGCTCGCCTCGCCTCCTATGTGTGTGCGCACGTGTGTGTGTGTGCAAGTGTGTGACGTCGTTTCAGGCGAGCAACCTGTTCAATAAACTGTTTAAAACAGACAGTCACCCGACCAATACTGAGATTCTTGATGTTTTTATTTAAAAAGGCTAAAAAGAGGTGCTCAACTCACGGCTGCTTTAAAGAGCTCGGCTCGCCTCGCCTCCTATGTGTGTGCGCACGTGTGTGTGTGTGCAAGTGTGTGACGTCGTTTCAGGCGAGCAACCTGTTCAATAAACTGTTTAAAACAGACAGTCACCCGACCAATACTGAGATTCTTGATCTTTTTATTTAAAAAGGCTAAAAAGAGGTGCTCAACTCACGGCTGCTTTAAAGGGCTCGGCTCGCCTCCTCTCCTATGTGTGTGCGCACGTGTGTGACGTCATTTCAGGCGAGCAACCTGTTCAATAAACTGTTTAAAACAGATAGTCACCCGATCAATACTGAGATTCTAGATGGTATAGGTAGGGTAGGGTGAGTTTGGGTCTGTGTCCGTTTGTGTTGAGGTCCAAGGTGGGTTTGGTTGGGTAGGGTAAGTGGGGGTGTGTGTCCGGGGGCTCAGGAGCCCGAAGTGGGCTTGGTTTTTCCGTAACTTTGAGGGTCCATATCTCGGGAAGCAAGGCGAGTTGTGGGTCCCTCCTTTGGGGTTAGGGTTAGGGTTAGGGTTTAGGGTTAGGGTTAGGGGAACTGTAAATCCAACCAACGATTTCCGAAGAAACCGAAGGTGGTTGTGCACTGTCCTTTCGCACAACTGGCCGTTCCACACATATGAAGCAAGGGATTCGAAAGTGCCACCACCGGCCCCCCCATTCTACTCCTGAATGTTTGTCTCTGTGTGAAGTAACCCTGAATGGATGATGTAAATCCCCACGCTTGCACACCACTTTCTAAAGAGAAAATATTGGGTGAAAAGGGTCAAATAAAAATTTTTTATTTTTTATTTTTTTTTTTTATATATAAAAAAAGCGAGGGTGTTATATGTGCATGGTCCCAGCCATATAAAGTGTGTATCCGTGTTGGAAAAGTAGAGAATTGCTCTTAAACCTAATTTAAGGTATGTTTTTTAATATATTTATGATCAATTGTATGTATATATAGTATATTTGTGGTATTATTAATATTTCTGTATATTTATAGAGCCAATCATGTTGGGGTAATTATGATCAGGGCTGTTTATGTGTAGGGGTATTTTATGATCGGGCTATTTCAAGCAGGGTTAAAATAAAACGGGGTAAGTTTAAGAGCTGGGGTAACAAAGGTTAGGTTTTGGGGCTGGGGGGGTGTGTAGGTTAGGTTTAGGCGAGGTGGCGGGTTCGCCTTTGCAGGGTAATTTTTCCAGGTGAGAATGGTTAGGTTTTAGGGTTGGGTAAGGAGCAGTGGAACAGAGAGAAATGGCTCTAGCACCCTTAGAGCACTCAGGTCTCATTCAGACCTCGGGGATATCGTGTATCCAGTCTCTTGATCCACAGGGCTTCCGCTCTGAGACGATCCTTCAAAGACCAAGCTGGATTGGCCTGTAATCCCGTTGCCTGTAGCGACTGCACACTGTGTAATAAAAAGTGCTGTACAACATGTCTCCTCTTTTCGATTTTGTGAGTAATATTGTGTACGTGTTGGTATATTCGCTCATGCCAGGGAGAGTGTAAACAAGCTCCAGAGGAAGGCATTCTCAGGTGCATCAACAAGAGCTCAAGCAAGAAAGGGTCAGCAGAAAGAAGAACTACAAGCCACTAAGGAAAGTCCAAAGAGTGAAACTCAAGAGGAAAAACCTGTGCTAAACCCAACTCTTCCTTTAAGAAGGAAGCCCACTGGCTGGGTTAAAGATCTTGTGGAAGTAAGAAGATTCAGTAGCCTGTCCAAACTGGTGAGAGTCATTGCCTGGGTTTGTCTAGCTGCCAAGCAGTGGCTGAAGAGAAAGTGCCGGGTCCCTAAACAGTCAAAGTGGGAGGTAACATCACCCAAGCAAGCTGTGCTGACTGTCAAAGAACATGAAGATGCACTCAAAGACCTCTTCCTCGCAGCTCAAGAAGGTACAGCTTTTTCAGACACAACTCTAAGCAGACTGGTAGTATACAAAGATGTGAAGTCTGGACTGCTAGTTTGTGGAGGCAGAATTCAGACGTTCAACGAAGATAAAACAGCAGTGCCAGTTTTACCATTTGAAGCATGGGTGTCTACATTGCTGGCACAAGAATCCCACAAAGTAAACCACGAGGGAGTGGCAGGAACTCTTCTCCGGATGAGGAAGAAAGCCTGGGTAATAAAAGGCCGTAGACTTGCCAAAAAAATGGTTGATAGCTGTGTGATTTGCAGGAAAAACAAGGCAAAACGGTGTCGGCAAATCATGGCTGACCTGCCTCTAGAGCGAACAGCCCCAGCTGTACCTTTTGAATTCACCACCATGGACCTGTTCGGCCCTTATGAAGTGAAAGATGAGGTCAAGAAGAGAACTAGACTTCTTCTTCTGATGTAACGAGTACATCATGTGTTATAGGAAGTGTTCCCGGTTCCGGCTGACCTAATTTATGCAGCCTAATAATCCTTTAACGGATTTGAAAATATAAATTGGTAATGTGTTATGTGTATGCCAGGTTAAAGAAATGCGTTTTTAGTCTAGATTTAAACTGACAGAGTGTGTCTGCTTCCCAAACAAAGCTTGGAAGATTGTTCCAGAGTTTAGGTGCCAAATAGGAGAAAGATCTACCGCCTGCGGTTGATTTTGATATTCTAGGTATTATCAGCTGGCCTGAATTCTGAGATCGCAATAGACGTGAAGGACTATAATGCATTAAGAGCTCGCTCAGGTACTGGGAAGCTAAACCATTTAGTGCTTTGTAAGTAATTAGCAAGATTTTAAAATCTATACGATGTTTAACAGGAAGCCAATGCAGTGTTGACAGAACTGGGCTAATATGGTCATACTTCCTAGTTCTAGTAAGAACTCTAGCTGCTGCGTTTTGTACGAGCTGTAGTTTATTTATCAGGCGAGCAGAACAACCACCCAGTAAAGCGTTACAGTAATCTAGCCTTGAGGTCATGAACGCATGAACTAACTGTTCTACATTTGTCATTGAGAGCATATGTCGTAGTTTAGATATATTTTTAAGATGTAAAATGCGGTTTTACAGATGCTAGAAACATGGCCTTCAAATCAAAGAGCACACCCAGGTTCCTAACTGACGACGAAGAGCAGCCATCAAGTGTTAGACAGTATTCTAGGTTATTACGTGAAGAAGTTTTTGGTCCAAAAATTAGAATCTCTGTTTTTTCTGAATTTAGTAGTAGGAAATTACTGGTCATCCAATTTTTTATATCAGCTATGCATTCCGTTAATTTTGTGAATTGGTAAGTTTCGCCAGGGCGCGAAGAAATATAGACCTGAGTATCAGCGTAACAGTGAAACTAACGCCATGCTTCCTAATGATATCTCCCAAGGGTAGCATGTACAGAGTGAAAAGCAACGGTCCTAGTACTGAGCCTTGCGATACTCCATATTGAACTTGTGATCGATATGACCTCTCTTCGTTTACTACTACAAACTGATAACGGTCAGATAAGTATGATTTGAACCATGACAGTGCAATTCCACTAATGCCAACATAATTTTCGAGTCTATTTAAAAGAATATTGTGATCACAAACAAATAAATCATAATCTATAACATCAAAAACATTTAAAAAAAAAAAAAAAAAATCAATAGCACAAAAAAATGTATTTTGGTCTGAAATGGGGGAAAAAAATATAATTACAGAGACAATATCATAAATGAAATGAAGTATACAGATCAGAATCAACAATTTATTAGAACATATTGTGTTTGGTTTAATTATATTTTCGGTGAGATATCATCTAAACGTTCTCTCTTGTGCTTATCTTAAACCACGTAATCAGGTGACTGTCATATGACTAATTAATTGCTGTTTAGAGATTGTGTTTGTTGTTCACACCCTGATGAAGGCTCATTAGCAGCAACACGTCGGTGTGCGTTTACCTGTTTTTAAATGCCTAAGCCATGATTAAATAAAGGCTTTTTATATTTTACCTAAATTCTCGAGTGCCTTGGATTGAAATGTTTTTTTTTATTTTTTTTTTAATACATTTTCCATGTATAAATTCCATTTTCCATATTTGATGTGCACTGATCAATGATTGTGTCTCTTCAGAAGACTTGGATTAAACTGCTCACTTCATATGCAGTACTTTTACAATGTTTTTATTAACTTTTTGAAGCATGTGAGTTATGGGGGAATGGCCCGTCAATGGAGGACAGAAATCTCACAATTACACATAATACAAGTGCAACTTCCCTACTGCACCTTTCTGAGCTCCAGCCTTCTGCATCTCTCAGGTGTTGATCCACCTGTCACACAAGGTTAAAGAGCAACACATTCACAGCATTTATAGACACTCTAATACTGAATATCATTACATTATCTGTTCGTTAGCTGTCCATAGAGCACGTCTTTTCTGCCCTGACACAAACCAGGGAAAACCAGGAAAAGAGTGAAACTCTTAATTAATAATAAATATATATGAGTTGGGTCATTTTATGAAAATGCCACATTATTTAAGATGAAATGTAACCCAGACATGTTTTTGGCAAGATCCACCAAGGCACTAATGACAATAAGCCTAACATTTAAAACTAGTGATCGACCAATACCGATAATTTGTGTGTTTGTGCCCGATATGCAGAACCGATATTTATTTATTTATTTACTGTTATACTTCCGTTTTTGACACGATTACAACACCACTGAACTGAATAAACCATTTTATTTATTACAATCTTGCATAGAAAACAAATCTTATTTATACACCAATAAATAGAGGGGTCTGAAAGTGCAAAAAATAAAAAGTGCACTGTTACTAAACTGTTTTTGTTGAAAATTAGTAGTCTTTCATGTTAATTTTAATCTTCATATTACAAAAATAATTGTATTTATAAAAAGCATCAGCAGCAACACTAATGTTAACAATAAGCAAAATCCAAGTCTAATGTTTTCAAATGGAGAAAATAAATTAAAGACAGGAGTCATATCAACTTTGCAGAAATGTAATACTTCATTTTAAACTACAGTTTTAGTAGATTTATAAGCTGTTTAATAGTTTAATGGTTATATAGGAAATGTTTATATAATTACAGTGTTTTAAACAAGTGAATCTTTCATGCGGTGGTCGTGGAGCATTTCCTGAGCATCAACCCGCTGAGTGAACAGCAAAATGCAGACGACTTCACGAGACTAATGATGAGCATAGACAACAGAGAGAGAATGAAATTCAGCGCTTTTATTTCCAACATGTGCTCATTCATGGCTGTATTATTTAAGTCATGCAAAGTTACATCTTTATTGGGACAGGATTTGACGGATTATCGTGCATAAACTAGCTACATTTCAGGCATTTATGTAACCCATCTAATTTGTGCATTAATGGCTGTTATGTTAAATAAAGTTTACTAATTACAGAAAAGCAGGTAAGTGTACTTTACCTGCGCACGCCGTTGTCTCCCCTCAGATGCACTGTAATGGCAATCCTGCACGCAATTCTCAAGACGCCCACAAGATGGTGGCGTTTATTGGTAAATCCGATATTACAAAACCGATATCTGATTATGGTAAAATGCTTAAATATTGGGGAAAATATCGGTAAATCGATATATCGGTCAATCTCACATTAAAACCTCACATTACATTGACACTCGCAGGTACTTCTGGCGTGAGACAGGAAAATCCAGCCCAATGTACACGTGTGTTATTCGTCAATTTAAATAAACTGTAAAATTCATTATTTTATTCATCAAAGGTACTGCTAAATTAACGATCTTCTGTATGTAGAAAGGGCAATTCTGGAAACACTGGAGAAAATGGACATAAATATTAGATCAACCACCTGACTTCACTGGTCCAGTCTCTAGTGGGAAACGGATGAAGAGGATGAAGAGGATGGTGACGGGGTCTTTCCTCTAACATCTACTGAAGATCTAGACAGGCTGAAACAAAGGTGATCAGACAGAGAAAGGGAAGAATCATGGGAATTATGATGTTTACACACTAAGTAAGATTTTGTAATGTTTTTGAAAGAAGTCTCTTCTGCTCACCAAGGCTGCATTTATTTAATCAGAAACACAGTAAAAATAGTAGAATTGTGAAGTACTACTATAAATTACTTCTCTATTTGAATATATTGTAAAATCTAATTTATTCTTGTGATTTTCAGCATCATTACTCCAGTCTTCAGTGTCACATGATCCTTCAGAAATCATTCTAATATGATGATTTGCTGCTCGGTTATTAGCAATTATTACTTAAACCAAATAGTGGTATATATATATATATATATATATATATATATATATATATATATATATATATATATGGCATTAAAAAGGCATTTAAAAAGCATTAAATTAGATTTAATGAAACTTGCAGAAACCCTGTAGAAGGATGTACTGTTACTCCATCCTCGACAGTTAAAGACCTGGGTGTTATATTAGACAGCAACTTGTCCTTCAAAAATCATATTTCATATGTTACAAAAACAGCCTTCTTCCACCTCAGAAACATTGCTAAGATACGGAATATGTTATCTATTTCTGATGCAGAAAAGTTAGTTCATGCATTCATGACGTCTAGACTAGATTACTGTAATGCATTACTAGCTGGTTGTCCTGCTTCCTCAAACAAGCTACAATTAGTACAAAATGCAGCTGCTAGAGTTCTTACCAGGTCAAGAAAATATGATCATATAACACCAATTTTATCATCTCTACACTGGTTACCTGTTAAGTTCCGTATCGATTATAAAGTATTGCTACTGACCTATAAGGCTCTAAATGGTTTAGCTCCTGTGTACTTAACCGATCTTCTATCGCCCTACAATCCTTCACGCTCTTTAAGATCACAAAACTCAGATATCCTAGGTACAACCAGAAGTCCAAAGTCCACTAAAGCAGGGAGAGCGTTCTTGATAATAGCCTTCCTGATAATGTTCGGGGCTCAGACTCGCTCACCCAGTTTAAATCTAGATTAAAGGCGCATCTCTTTAGCCAAGCATTCACATAATGCATCTCATATCAGATCAATTGCACATGACTATCTTTGCTTAATGTTATGAACAGCAGCTACGCTAATTATTCTCCATTTGCTTTTCTGTTTCATCTCGGGCCGAGTACATCAGCTTCAGTTTGGATCCAGCCTCTTAAGAAGACCTCAGATGACCAACACCTGTGAAGAGACGGCGCCAACTCCTGCGAGGACTTCAGATGACGCAATATCTGGATCAACACGCACATTCCCAAATTTCTATATATCCTAATTATTGTTAATATGTAATTGATTATTTCCAGGAGCTCATTGCTTCTACCTTCAATTAAACTGCTAACAGTGATTGTAAATTAATTGCCTAAATTACTACATTATTAGCTAACTGCATTCTCTAAATTGTAATGTTGACTTGCATTCTCTGTAAAGCTGCTTTGAAACGATATGTATTGTGAAAACCGCTATACAAATAAATGTGAATTGAATTGAAAAGCGTGTGGCGTCTGACTCTAGTTCTGTATTAAACTGGGCTGAAGCGCCTCCTACAGAAATCCATACGGGTCGCTACAGGTTTGTATCACGGAGCGTCTCGTCTGTTTTTCCTGTAATTATCAATGGAAAACATTCCCAGACACTTCCTGTTTCTCTCTGTCATCACACTCTTTCTGTGCTTTCAGTCTTCTCTCACCTTCTCCCTCGCCGCCTTCTTACTGCTCCCGGCGCCCTCCGGAAACAGCTCCGGGCCAATCTTGACCTGCACCCTGAATCTAACAGAGAGAAAGATGAGGGAGAAGGAGAGAGACGTCAGTCACAGCAGATCCTCTAGATAATAAATCAAATCTACTATATTTTTCTATTCACAGCCTTCATCTTCCCTGCAGACATGACTCAAATACCGCCATTCCTGCCCTTCTGTAAACCTTCCCTTGCAAATCTTCCAATAATTTATTCCAGTTGTTCTCAATCCTGCTCCTTAAAGGGTTGGTTTACCCAAAAATGAAAATTCTGACATCACTTCCTCAGCCTCAACAATGTTGGGCACCAGACAGTTGACTTCCACAGTAGGAAAAAAACACTCTGAAATGTTAAACTTTTGTTTTTCATAAGCAAACGGTTAACGTTAACGTTACTCTGTTCTTAGCGCTTCACGCAGTAACACTGATGTTTCATGTTATAGACAAACCTTAGCATGTGTTATTCTTACAACCCGATTTTTAAACTGTTTTTTTCTTTTTTTCTCGTTTCAGGCTGAATCATCTGCTGTAGCTCCATTGTTTATGTAAGTGTTGTGCTTATTTTTACGTATCAGGTTTATGACAGAATTCAGTGAATAAACTATTTTATTTTGTCAATTATTTTAAGCATTATTTTAAGATGCATCTTTTCTGAAGTGTGGTATGGTGAATGAATGCACAATATTCACTTCTCTCTATTTATCTCTCTCTCTCTTTGACATATACCCTGAACATGGCTCAAGAACCAGGAAGGGGGGAAAATGACCTTCTGTGAAATATGGTTTTGTTAACGTAAATATGCACCTAATTTCACATGTGATGTAATCAGGTTTATGGCAAAGAATGGACTACTAGGCTTGTAACGCACTTACGTTTTGAAATAATACAACTTGCCTATTTCCGCTTATTGATCGATGCTGCAGTGTGTGTGAGACCTGATGAATAAGATCAGAACAAACCTTATTTTTATTAAATATTTTAATCCCTATTTTTCATTGACAATCATTTCACTGTATGTAATTCACACCATTCTTTGAATATTAAGAATTTGAATACTAAGTATATTTGTCAGTCCGCTGTCAGTGCGTTACTGTTTAAAGGGTTAGTTCACCCAAAAATGAAATTTCTGTCATTAATTACTCACCCTCATGTCGTTCCACACCCGTAAGACCTTCGTTCATCTTCAGAACACAAATGAAGATATTTTTGATGCGAGAGCTTTCTGTCACATGTCACAGAGACACATGGATTACTTTAACAATGCGTTTCCTACCATTCTTGACCTTGAATGTGTAAGTTGTGCTGCTGCCTATGGAGGAACAGAAAGCTCTCAGATTTCATCAAAAAATATCTCCATTTGTGTTCCAGAGATGAACAAAGGTCTTACGGGTGTGGAACGACACGGGGGCAAGTAATTAACAACAGAAATTTCATTTTTGGGTAAACTAACTTTAATTGATCATTCACAAGCGATTCCAAAACCTTAGCTAAAATAGACAATTTCGAAATAGGCCTATAATTATTTAGTACAGTTGGATCACCCACTTTAAATAATGGCAGAACATAAGCAGTTTTCCAGATAAAAGCAATTTCATTTGTAGATAAAGAAAGATTCAAAAGAGGAGTTCGAGGTGGCGCAATAAAGTCAGCTGCCAACTGATATGAATCCAACTTATCTGGACCAGCCAGTTTCTGACCATCTAAAGATTTAACCTCTAAATCTGTTACTGGGCTAAAATCAAATACTTGACTTTATTTTCACTGGAGTAAACATTTAAAAAGTTGTCACGGTTCTAATTATTTGACTCATGAAGTGTGCCAGAGGCTAAAAAAATAAAGATAAAAAAAAAAAGGTTTGTTTTAAACAATCTATTGTTTTAGCTTTATCCACAATTTTATATGAGTCCTTAATAATACATGATGGAAATTCTGAGTTTGATTCATTTCCAATAAGATTTTAAATATTTTATTATTATTATTATTATTAATAATATATAATTATTTAGATTGTTGGAAGTTTCTGAAAATAGTCAACCTTAGCTTTTCTAATCGCAGTGGTAGACACATTACGCAATTGTCTAAAAATCAACCAGTCTTCCATTTTTAGACCAAGCCATATTACGTTTTCGAAGTGAATTTGACAATTCAGGGGTAAACCATACATTATCTCTGCCTTTAACTCTAAGCTTTCTAAAAGGAGCATGCTTATTGAAAAAATTGGGTAAAACTTTCATAAAAATAACTCCTGGAATAAGATTAATTCTTCCCCACTCAAAATAAGATAAGTCGTGTAAAAAAAAAAAAAAAAAAAAAAAGCTTGTTCCATATCACGTTTAGTAATAATCCATGGTTTAGATTTGGGAATTTTTGTATTTCTAACCGTAGCAACTATACAGTGGTCACTTATAGCATTTGCAAATACAGATGCCATGGAATATTTATGGGGGGCATTAGTTATGATTAAATTATTGCAACCAGTTCCAATTTAAATCACAAACTAATTCTTTAGAATTTAGATCTGATCTAATCTGAGTCAAAGATGATAAGGTTTCATTTACTGCTGAAGGTGGCCTGTATAGCAACCAACTAAAGTAATATTGCAGGTTTTAGAAACCTTAGTATTTAAAGCTAAAAGGTCAAATAGATTTTTCACTGATTTAGATAAAAAAAATAAAATAAAAAAGCATATTCGCACCAAACTTACTTTTAATAAAAATTGCAACTCCTCCTATAAACATTATATCCAACAATGCTTATGTCCTTATTTGGAATATAATTTTGTAAACATGTTTCCGATAAAACCATAATATCTGCATCAGTTGTATCTGCCCAGATACGTAACATATCCAACTTTGTAAGCCTCTGCGAACATTTAGATGAACAATCCCGAGACCAGTCCTGGATTTAAAATCAGCAGGTGTGTTAACACTTGTGACAACATCAGGACCTGGATTCGGTTGAACATTTACACGCAGTTTAGATTTCCTGGATAATTTGTCCTCATTTTTTAAGAGAACTACCAGGAGTAACAACAACATTTTCTTGCACAACCATAATTCTGGCAAACCTTGTCAAATGCACAAAATCTAAACAACTAAATAAAAAAGAAAATAATGGAGTAACACTCGTTATATTCGAGCGTGCCCTTTTTCGGATAAATATCAACAGAGTGTGTAGAACTTACACGGAACTGTTTTGTTCCGTGAAAACGTCCACCACAACTCATCATAAAGAAAAAACAATACAAAAAAGGATGGTGTTATTTTTAACATTCCTAATCTTAACAATATACAATCTGTAAAAAACAAAACAAAAAAAACAAAACAAAGAAAAACACCTGTCTGAAACAAAAAACAAATTCCAATTGAAATCCCCGACAATGTTTTGTGTTTGTTTTAGATTTTTTAAATGTCTTTAAATAAAGTTTAGTGAAAAGTCCAGTATAATCCCAGAAAACTCTTTCGAACAACTTCAAATGACGATGATGTAATTGTATCTCATGAACTGCCAGAGTTGAAGACTGCTGACACTGCAAGACCGATAAAGCAGTTTCAGAAAACCAACCAAAGCAAATGTCATCAACTTATTTAATGTAGAGTAGATAGTAAAAAGCACTTTCCTTTATCCAGTAAGGTGCGGTACTACTCATAATGCCAAAAGACCTCTCATCGTGTGGATCCAGTTGAGGAAGATACGCTCCAGAAGATCCAAAGACCGTCTTTGATTTAATCACAATTATCACACTAACACTGGCAATTTGTATCTCATGAATGGCCAGAGTTTTGAAGACTGTTGAAAGGACAATCCAATAAGGTGCGGCAGGCCTACTCATCAAGGCCAAAAGACGTCACATCAGAAATCCAGTTGAGGAAGATGCGCTCCAGAAAATCCAAAACCTGACAAAACCCTTTTTCTTCTTTTAAATCTAAAAATAGAGTCTTAGAATTTATAAAACAAACAGAAACAAAACCACCACATGCTCAACAAACACAGCAAAAAGACGCCGCTATCTTGGACTGTACTGAGCTTCCGGTATATTTTCTGTTATTTTACTGATTTATTTCTTAGTGTAGTTGTGTGTTATTTATAAAAGGTAAAGTGTGTGAATGTTTGAACACAGACCACTACTCTACGGGTTTATGGACGTTCAAGTCCATTTACTAATTATATTATATATATTACATTATCATATATTCTGCCATATAAACAGTATAAAAACCATAAAATAAGTCGATTAACATTTACTTGCTTCAAACAACTGTGATATTATAATAATTGTTACATTTAATTTATTTCCACACTTTAATATGTGAATTATATAATTACATTAAACACATTTAGCATTGTCAGGCTTTAATTAGTGTTTAATGGATAAACAACAGAGCTGCTCTCGGGTTTATGGCTGCTGTAAATTTGACCACAAGATTTCGCCGTTTTCAACACTTGATGCTTTGATTCTTTTCCACAAACTATCAGAGAAAAGCTTCAATAGTTTTAGACCTTTTGCAAATGTTTCAGTCAAGTTTAGCTGTTTTAGAGAGCGTTTACTCATCTTGAGCCTGGTTTTAAACACCTGTAATGTCATTTTTCGTGTGTGGAAAAAGAAACGCCAATTAAACAAAACTAAAGTGAATCAGATTTCTTTTCACCATCCTCCATTCATGAGCGCGCGCACACACATACACACACACTTTTATTCTCATTATCAGTGTCATGAGTGCACACAGATAGATTAATAACACATTAAAAATAAAGACGGCATTAAAGCGCCTCTCATGTTCAGCTCCACTGGGTCAGTGTTGATCCTCACAGAAAGAGAAGGCAGTGTTTGAGCCATTTAGTAATCAGAAATATATATATTACACACTTGAGTGTTTTGTATGGATAAAGAGATCTCTGTGGATCACCGCAGAATCAACATGAGATGAGAAAGACTGAAAGATCATCTCCTCCACCGGAAGCGTCTATCCTCACATTCGCGGACCGGAAATCCGTCATGGCGTCCACGTGCAACTAGACTTTTACGTTTGATGTTGTTTCTTAGACTGCACACTCCGTGACCCACCAGTTGAGAAATACATTTCATAGATTGATATATCATGTCTTCTACATTTAAAATCTAAATTTAAAATCATTGTGCACAATGAGGCTCAACACTATAGCAAACACGACTGACTGGTCAATGCAGTCAAGAGTCTCAACACTAGTGTTACAGGTTCAACATTCACTTTATTGATGATCATCAGGTTACAGAAACAGCAGCTGTTGAGAGAAACTCACACACTTGAGAAAGTTCAGCACTAGATGTGTTACCTGGGCGCGTGTTCCGGTCCACTCCGTCCGGTGTTTAAAAATAACACCTCCACCCCCTTCCTCTGGCCATACGTGTGTAATTTTGAAACTGGGTGCTCCATTGTTTGTGTTTTTTTTTTTATTGGTTTTTACTGTTTGTTCCTGTCACATGTTGATGTTCGTCTGCGTTTCTTCTTCTTTTATACGTTTACTGGCGGCTAATGGCAAACAAACACAAGTTCTAGATTCACAGCGCCACCTACTGTGCTGGAGTGTTTTTAAATAATACTCGAATAACAGTAACATTATACACACACACACAAAATAAAATACATAATTGACATATCTTAGCACAAATTGAGTTAAGTTAATAAAAACAATTCTAAAAGTTTATATATATATATATATATATATGACAAGGACAGACACTTCAGTTGTTTTAATACACAAACATACAGACATTGATACACTATGAAAGCTCATAAATACATGGATTTTATTTAAATATTTCTTCATAAAATTCAAGGAATCTTATAGGCTTTTTATTCTTTAAACAATAAAGCGATTTAATAAACTCCAGGGGTCTAAATGCTACAAACAGGAATATATCATCGCGCTGTCAAACCTTGTGTCTCTATATTTCCTCATTGTTTTGTAAATTAATGCTATCGGTCTTTGTCAGACACGTGGGTTTATTATGCGTGACGTCATCGAGGCGCCATTTGTAAAATTTCGCTATTCAGAGAAGAGATTAGAAATCATTAAACTGTAGAATAAGAAAACCTGAAACACTGCCATACAGAGATGAATTAAAACAAATATTCCAGGAGCTTTTATTTGGATAAAACTCATCAATTCAGAGCATTTACAAATATAATTTGGATAATTTGTAGTGCTGCATCCATCCTCATTCATGATAAAGTTATATATCTGGTTTACGACTCGTGGATGTTATTAAATATCATGTTTCCGGTATAAGTGCATATACGTGAATTCATTAAAAAAAAATATATATATATACTTAATTTGGCTGTTGAAGTGTTGATTGATTACAAGAAGACAATAACCTGAACACCACATTTTGAAAAAAAATTAACTATATGAATTATTGTTGATGCAAGACTGTAAAAAGCACAAAATGTTCTTAAATCGTTTCTCTGTTAGATGAGGATCATAATTCCACATTTGATCTGAGATCTGAAGATCAGTTTCCATGTCTGTAATTTTGATCAAACCCAGTCTGTTTACACATATAGAACATCTTTACAATCTACAACTGCATTACATTCAATGTCACAGAACCAACACTGCTGGATAATGCAGAATATCACTATTAAATATCAGTCATTATAATACTGGAACCTTAAACACCAGTTAGCTGTTAAAAACACAAGGGTCACAAACAGTTTGGATATAAGTCGCATGTACAATAAATTGCCAGTAGAGTTGTCAATTCACTTTCATCTCAATTCGATGGCGTCAGCTATACACCGGTAACACTCAATTTAATATTTAGTAACTGGGTCATTTAACAGTAAACTCATTCACAGTGCTGGTTCATTACCATGATTTTCTCTTATATAGAGCTTTTCCCTGTTTAGACGAGTGTCAAGCAAATGCTCAATCATGCTTTTTAAAGTGGACAGAATTCACGTGCAAGTCCAGATTTGCATTCACACCTAACCAGATTTTTCTTAGATCCTCTTCCCCTGATTGAGATCTTTGCCCCGGTGTCCTCCTGAAGGAGCCTTACGGTCCTGTCGCCCCAGAATCCTCCCCACAAAGTTCACCTTACAGGAGAAATGAGTTAAATAATAAAAAAATAAATAACAAAATGATCTAAACTCCCTGTTTTCAGAATATGTGTGTGTGTGTGTGTGTGTGTGTGTGTGTGTGTGTGTGTGTGTGTGTGTGTGTGTGTGTGTGCGGGGGTGCCGCAACTCCCTGCGGACTTTGTTCTTGGGCCAACGGTTGGGACAGTGGGCGCCTATAACCATCTCAACAACCGGCCCAAGGACTTAGACCAAGGACGCAGCACCCCCCAGGGGTGGCGACGAAACCACAAACACTTCGATCGAACAAGCACGCCGTTTTTTTGTTGAGAACGAACAAGCATGCAGTTTTTTTGAGAACAAACAGTTTTGTTGAGAACGAACAAGCACGCAGTTTTTTGCGAACGAACAAGCACGCCTTTTTTTGCGAACGAACAAGCACGCCGCTTTTTGCGAACGAACAAGCACACAGATTGAGAAGGAACAAAAGCCGTTTTTTTGTTGAGAAAAAGGACACACTTTTTGAGAACGAACAAGCGCGCAGTTTTTTTGCGAACGAACAAGCACGCCGTTTTTTGCGAACAAACAAGCACACAGTTTTTTGTGAACGAACAAGCACGCCGTTTTTTGCAAACGAACAAACAGGGCTCCTTCAGCACCTCCCTGGAGGGTGTCGCAACTTCCTCCTCTGATTACTTGGGCCGACAGTTGGGACAGTCGGCGCCCACAGTTGGGACAGTCGGCGCCCACAGTCTTAACCATAAGCCCAAGGACTCAGTTTGCAGGGAGTCGCGACCCCACCACCCAGGGAGATGTCGCCGACACCCCCCGGGCGTGCCGCAACTCCCTGCGGACTTTGTTCTTGGGCCGACGGTTGGGACAGTGGCCGCCCAGAACCATCTTAACAACCGGCCCAAGGACTTAGACCACAGGGAGTCGCAGCACCCCCAGGGGGTGGTGACGAAACCCCAAACGCTTCGAACGAACGAACGAACGAACGAACGAACGAACGAACGAACGAACAAGCATGCAGTTTTTTTGAGAACAAACAGTTTTGTTGCGAACGAACAAGCACGCCGTTTTTTTGCGAACGATCAAGCACGCAGATTGAGAAGGAACAAAAGCAGATTTTTTGTTGAAAAAAAGGACGCACTTTTTGAGAACGAACAAGCGCGCAGTTTTTTTGCGAACGAACAAGCACGCCGTTTTTTGCGAACAAACAAGCACACAGTTTTTTGCGAACGAACAAACAGGGCTCCTTCAGCACCTCCCTGGAGGGTGTCGCAACTTCCTCCTCTGATTACTTGGGCCGACAGTTGGGACAGTGGCCGCCCAGAACCATCTTAACAACCGGCCCAAGGACTTAGACCACAGGGAGTCGCAGCACCCCCAGGGGGTGGTGACGAAACCCCAAACGCTTCGAACGAACGAACGAGCACGCCGTTTTTTTGCGAACGAACAAGCACGCAGTTTTTTTGCGAACGAACAAGCACGCAGATTGAGAAGGAACAAAAGCAGTTTTTTTGTTGAGAAAAAGGACGCACTTTTTGAGAACGAACAAGCACGCAGTTTTTTTGCGAACGAACAAGCACGCCGTTTTTTGCGAACAAACAAGCACACAGTTTTTTGCGAACGAACAAACAGGGCTCCTTCAGCACCTCCCTGGAGGGTGTCGCAACTTCCTCCTCTGATTACTTGGGCCGACAGTTGGGACAGTCGGCGCCCACACAGTCTTAAACATTGTTTGACTGATGAAGGAATGATGCCATCAAAGGCTTTGAGTGAGGATACTACAGAAATGAATAAAAAAAAAAAAAAAAAAAAAAAAAATCTACTTAAATCTTAAGTTGTAGTTTAATTATTGTAACTTAAACAGCACTTTTCTGATTCTTGATTTCTGTGCATTTGCTGCAGAGCTTTTGTGGTGAAGCAGGACCTGCAAGACAAGGTGACGGTGGCATTTGTGAACAAAAAAAAAAAAAAAAAAAAAGGGGGGGGAAACCTGAAACAAAAATATAAAGTAAGATAATTTTGTTACTTCTAATACAGAAATCAGATGACATTGTGCTGTTAAGATGACTGCTTTTGTATGATGATTGTGCATTTTTGTAGGATGTGAAATGTCCTCAGACTGGTGTGAGCACTGAGGATGCAGAGCCACAGCAGATCCTGGAAATGGTGTAGATGACCATGGATGAGACCCTCCATCACTCCTCCTGCCCTTACTGCCTCATCTGACCTGATGTTGCTGTGATTTCTTCATCCTCAGTGAGCCCAGAGCCAGCGAGAGCATCTAGACAAAGACAAAAGGACATTGATGTGATTTTGGTCCAGATTTTGGTCTGCTGGTTTCTGTTCATACAATGGAGCTCAACTTTCATAAGCTTCAAAAGCATCATCAAATAATGTCATGAAGCTTCTGCAAGTCAGGCTCCACTGACTGATACTGTATGAACAGAAACTAACAGGACAAACTTGACCAAAATCACCTTTTGTGTTCAGGGGAAAAAAAAGAAAAAAAAAGAAAAATATGAATACAGGGATTGAACAGTGTGAAGGTGAGTAAATAATGACTGAATTTATATGTTTGGGTAAACTAACCCTTTATGCCCCCAAATAGAAACTGTATGAAATATATGCATGCATTTATATTATAGTAGTACCTTGAAAAAGTAAACTTTAAGAAATAAGCAGTTTTAATTAGCGTTTGTGCCCCAGACACTAACAAAAAAGGATTTACAAAAATCAAATTTACATTTGTACATTTGGCAGATGCTGTTATCCAAAGTGACTTACAGTGCTCTTATTACAGGGATGATCCCGCTGGAGTAACCTGGAGTAAAGTGTCTTGCTCAAGGACACACTGGTGGAGACGCTGCAGAGATCGAACCAGCAACCTTCTGCTGACCAGTTCAGTGGTTTAGCCCACTACACAAGAGTGATGAAGCTACAACAAAAATTAGCCTGTAATTGTAAAAATATGAAATTAAATATGGCAAGAAACAGACCGCTTACATGAATGAATTGTAAAACGTTTTAATCTGTTCAAATGTTTTACAGGTCCTTCAGCACCTCCCTGGAGGGTGTCGCAACTTCCTCCTCTGATTACTTGGGCCGACAGTTGGGACAGTCGGCGCCCACAGTCTTAACCATAAGCCCAAGGACTCAGTTTGCAGGGAGTCGCGACCCCACCACCCAGGGAGATGTCGCCGACACCCCCCGGGCGTGCCGCAACTCCCTGCGGACTTTGTTCTTGGGCCGACGGTTGGGACAGTGGGCGCCCAGAACCATCTTAACAACCGGCCCAAGGACTTAGACCACAGGGAGTCGCAGCACCCCCAGGGGGTGGTGACGAAACCCCAAACGCTTCGAACGAACGAACGAACGAACGAACGAACAAGCACGCCGTTCAGATTGAGAAGGAACAAAAGCAGATTTTTTGTTGAAAAAAAGGACGCACTTTTTGAGAACGAACAAGCGCGCAGTTTTTTTGAGAACGAACAAGCGCGCAGTTTTTTTGCGAACGAACAAGCACGCCGTTTTTTGCGAACAAACAAGCACACAGTTTTTTGCGAACGAACAAGCACGCCGTTTTTTGCGAACGAACAAGCACGCCATTTTTTGTTGAGAACAAACAAGCACGCAGATTGAGAAGGAACAAAAGCAGATTTTTTGTTGAAAAAAAGGATGCACTTTTTGAGAACGAACAAGCGCGCAGTTTTTTTGCGAACGAACAAGCACGCCGTTTTTTGAGAACAAACAAGCACACAGTTTTTTGCCAACGAACAAGCACGCCGTTTTTTGCAAACGAACAAACAGGGCTCCTTCAGCACCTCCCTGGAGGGTGTCGCAACTTCCTCCTCTGATTACTTGGGCCGACAGTTGGGACAGTCGGCGCCCACAGTCTTAACCATAAGCCCAAGGACTCAGTTTGCAGGGAGTCGCGACCCCACCACCCAGGGAGATGTCGCCGACACCCCCCGGGCGTGCCGCAACTCCCTGCGGACTTTGTTCTTGGGCCGACGGTTGGGACAGTGGGCGCCCAGAACCATCTTAACAACCGGCCCAAGGACTTAGACCACAGGGAGTCGCAGCACCCCCAGGGGGTGGTGACGAAACCCCAAACGCTTCGAACGAACGAACGAACGAGCATGCAGTTTTTTTGCGAACGATCAAGCACGCAGATTGAGAAGGAACAAAAGCAGATTTTTTGTTGAAAAAAAGGACGCACTTTTTGAGAACGAACAAGCGCGCAGTTTTTTTGCAAACGAACAAGCACGCAGTTTTTTGCAAACGAACAAACAGGGCTCCTTCAGCACCTCCCTGGAGGGTGTCGCAACTTCCTCCTCTGATTACTTGGGCCGACAGTTGGGACAGTCGGCGCCCACAGTCTTAACCATAAGCCCAAGGACTCAGTTTGCAGGGAGTCGCGACCCCACCACCCAGGGAGATGTCGCCGACACCCCCCGGGCGTGCCGCAACTCCCTGCGGACTTTGTTCTTGGGCCGACGGTTGGGACAGTGGGCGCCCAGAACCATCTTAACAACCGGCCCAAGGACTTAGACCACAGGGAGTCGCAGCACCCCCAGGGAGTTGCGACGAAACCCCAAACGCTTCGAACGAACAAGCACGCCGTTTTTTGTTGAGAACAAACAAGCACGGCCTTTTTTTGTTGAGAACGAACGAGCACGCCGTTTTTTTGCGAACGAACAAGCACGTAGATTGAGAAGGAACAAAAGCAGTTTTTTTGTTGAGAAAAAGGACGCACTTTTTGAGAACGAACAAGCACGCAGTTTTTTTGCGAACAAACAAGCACACCGTTTTTTGCGAACAAACATGCACACAGTTTTTTGCGAACGAACAAGCACGCATATTGAGAAGGAACAAAAGCAGTTTTTTTGTTGAGAAAAAGGACGCACTTTTTGAGAACGAACAAGCACGCAGTTTTTTTGCGAACGAACAAGCACGCCGTTTTTTGCGAATAAACAAGCACACAGTTTTTTGCGAACGAACAAGCACGCCGTTTTTTGCAAACGAACAAACAGGGCTCCTTCAGCACCTCCCTGGAGGGTGTCGCAACTTCCTCCTCTGATTACTTGGGCCGACAGTTGGGACAGTCGGCGCCCACAGTCTTAACCATAAGCCCAAGGACTCAGTTTGCAGGGAGTCGCGACCCCACCACCCAGGGAGATGTCGCCGACACCCCCCGGGCGTGCCGCAACTCCCTGCGGACTTTGTTCTTGGGCCGACGGTTGGGACAGTGGCCGCCCAGAACCATCTTAACAACCGGCCCAAGGACTTAGACCACAGGGAGTCGCAGCACCCCCAGGGAGTTGCGACGAAACCCCAAACGCTTCGAACGAACAAGCACGCCGTTTTTTGTTGAGAACAAACAAGCACAGCCTTTTTTTGTTGAGAACGAACGAGCACGCCGTTTTTTTGCGAACGAACAAGCACGCAGTTTTTTTGCGAACGAACAAGCACGCAGATTGAGAAGGAACAAAAGCAGTTTTTTTGTTGAGAAAAAGGACGCACTTTTTGAGAACGAACAAGCACGCAGTTTTTTTGCGAACGAACAAGCACGCCGTTTTTTGCGAACAAACAAGCACGCCGTTTTTTGCGAACGAACAAGCACGCCGTTTTTTGCGAACGAACAAACAGGGCTCCTTCAGCACCTCCCTGGAGGGTGTCGCAACTTCCTCCTCTGATTACTTGGGCCGACAGTTGGGACAGTCGGCGCCCACAGTCTTAACCATAAGCCCAAGGACTCAGTTTGCAGGGAGTCGCGACCCCACCACCCAGGGAGATGTCGCCGACACCCCCCGGGCGTGCCGCAACTCCCTGCGGACTTTGTTCTTGGGCCGACGGTTGGGACAGTGGGCGCCCAGAACCATCTTAACAACCGGCCCAAGGACTTAGACCACAGGGAGTCGCAGCACCCCCAGGGAGTTGCGACGAAACCCCAAACGCTTCGAACGAACAAGCACGCCGTTTTTTGTTGAGAACAAACAAGCACGGCCTTTTTTTGTTGAGAACGAACGAGCACGCCGTTTTTTTGCGAACGAACAAGCACGCAGTTTTTTTGCGAACGAACAAGCACGCAGATTGAGAAGGAACAAAAGCAGTTTTTTTGTTGAGAAAAAGGACGCACTTTTTGAGAACGAACAAGCACGCAGTTTTTTTGCGAACGAACAAGCACGCCGTTTTTTGCGAACGAACAAACAGGGCTCCTTCAGCACCTCCCTGGAGGGTGTCGCAACTTCCTCCTCTGATTACTTGGGCCGACAGTTGGGACAGTCGGCGCCCACAGTCTTAACCATAAGCCCAAGGACTCAGTTTGCAGGGAGTCGCGACCCCACCACCCAGGGAGATGTCGCCGACACCCCCCGGGCGTGCCGCAACTCCCTGCGGACTTTGTTCTTGGGCCGACGGTTGGGACAGTGGGCGCCCAGAACCATCTTAACAACCGGCCCAAGGACTTAGACCACAGGGAGTCGCAGCACCCCCAGGGGGTGGTGACGAAACCCCAAACGCTTCGAACGAACGAACGAACGAACGAACGAACAAGCATGCAGTTTTTTTGAAAGCACGCCGTTTTTTTGCGAACGATCAAGCACGCAGATTGAGAAGGAACAAAAGCAGATTTTTTGTTGAAAAAAAGGACGCACTTTTTGAGAACGAACAAGCGCGCAGTTTTTTTGCGAACGAACAAGCACGCCGTTTTTTGCGAACAAACAAGCACACAGTTTTTTGCGAACGAACAAGCACGCCGTTTTTTGCAAACGAACAAACAGGGCTCCTTCAGCACCTCCCTGGAGGGTGTCGCAACTTCCTCCTCTGATTACTTGGGCCGACAGTTGGGACAGTCGGCGCCCACAGTCTTAACCATAAGCCCAAGGACTCAGTTTGCAGGGAGTCGCGACCCCACCACCCAGGGAGATGTCGCCGACACCCCCCGGGCGTGCCGCAACTCCCTGCGGACTTTGTTCTTGGGCCGACGGTTGGGACAGTGGGCGCCCAGAACCATCTTAACAACCGGCCCAAGGACTTAGACCACAGGGAGTCGCAGCACCCCCAGGGAGTTGCGACGAAACCCCAAACGCTTTGAACGAACAAGCACGCCGTTTTTTGTTGAGAACAAACAAGCACGGCCTTTTTTTGTTGAGAACGAACGAGCACGCCATTTTTTGCGAACAAACAGTTTTGTTGCGAACGAACAAGCACGCCGTTTTTAGCAAACAAACAAGCACGCCGTTTTTTGCAAACGAACAAACAGGGCTCCTTCAGCACCTCCCTGGAGGGTGTCGCAACTTCCTCCTCTGATTACTTGGGCCGACAGTTGGGACAGTCGGCGCCCACAGTCTTAACCATAAGCCCAAGGACTCAGTTTGCAGGGAGTCGCGACCCCACCACCCAGGGAGATGTCGCCGACACCCCCCGGGCGTGCCGCAACTCCCTGCGGACTTTGTTCTTGGGCCGACGGTTGGGACAGTGGGCGCCCAGAACCATCTTAACAACCGGCCCAAGGACTTAGACCACAGGGAGTCGCAGCACCCCCAGGGGGTGGTGACGAAACCCCAAACGCTTCGAACGAACGAACGAACGAACGAACGAACGAACGAACGAACAAGCATGCAGTTTTTTTGAGAACAAACAGTTTTGTTGCGAACGAACAAGCACGCCGTTTTTTTGCGAACGATCAAGCACGCAGATTGAGAAGGAACAAAAGCAGATTTTTTGTTGAAAAAAAGGACGCACTTTTTGAGAACGAACAAGCGCGCAGTTTTTTTGCGAACGAACAAGCACGCCGTTTTTTGCGAACAAACAAGCACACAGTTTTTTGCGAACGAACAAGCACGCCGTTTTTTGCAAACGAACAAACAGGGCTCCTTCAGCACCTCCCTGGAGGGTGTCGCAACTTCCTCCTCTGATTACTTGGGCCGACAGTTGGGACAGTCGGCGCCCACAGTCTTAACCATAAGCCCAAGGACTCAGTTTGCAGGGAGTCGCGACCCCACCACCCAGGGAGATGTCGCCGACACCCCCCGGGCGTGCCGCAACTCCCTGCGGACTTTGTTCTTGGGCCGACGGTTGGGACAGTGGCCGCCCAGAACCATCTTAACAACCGGCCCAAGGACTTAGACCACAGGGAGTCGCAGCACCCCCAGGGAGTTGCGACGAAACCCCAAACGCTTCGAACGAACAAGCACGCCGTTTTTTGTTGAGAACAAACAAGCACGGCCTTTTTTTGTTGAGAACGAACGAGCACGCCGTTTTTTTGCGAACGAACAAGCACGCCGTTTTTTGCGAACGAACAAGCACGCCGTTTTTTGCGAACGAACAAGCACGCAGATTGAGAAGGAACAAAAGCAGTTTTTTTGTTGAGAAAAAGGACGCACTTTTTGAGAACGAACAAGCACGCAGTTTTTTTGCGAACGAACAAGCACGCCGTTTTTTGAGAACGAACAAGCACGCCTTTTTTTGCGAACGAACAAACAGGGCTCCTTCAGCACCTCCCTGGAGGGTGTCGCAACTTCCTCCTCTGATTACTTGGGCCGACAGTTGGGACAGTCGGCGCCCACAGTCTTAACCATAAGCCCAAGGACTCAGTTTGCAGGGAGTCGCGACCCCACCACCCAGGGAGATGTCGCCGACACCCCCCGGGCGTGCCGCAACTCCCTGCGGACTTTGTTCTTGGGCCGACGGTTGGGACAGTGGGCGCCCAGAACCATCTTAACAACCGGCCCAAGGACTTAGACCACAGGGAGTCGCAGCACCCCCAGGGGGTGGTGACGAAACCCCAAACGCTTCGAACGAACAAGCACGCCGTTTTTTGTTGAGAACAAACAAGCACAGCCTTTTTTTGTTGAGAACGAACGAGCACGCCGTTTTTTTGCGAACGAACGAGCATGCAGTTTTTTTGCGAACGATCAAGCACGCAGATTGAGAAGGAACAAAACCAGATTTTTTGTTGAAAAAAAGGACGCACTTTTTGAGAATGAACAAGCACGCAGTTTTTTTGAGAACAAACAGTTTTGTTGCGAACGAACAAGCACGCCGTTTTTTTGCGAACGATCAAGCACGCCATTTTTGCGAACAAACAAGCACGCCGTTTTTTGTTGAGAACAAACAAGCACGGCCTTTTTTTGTTGAGAACGAACGAGCACGCCGTTTTTGCGAACGAACAAGCACGCAGTTTTTTTGCGAACGAACAAGCACGCAGATTGAGAAGGAACAAAAGCAGTTTTTTTGTTGAGAAAAAGGACGCACTTTTTGAGAACGAACAAGCACGCAGTTTTTTTGCGAACGAACAAGCACGCCGTTTTTTGCGAACAAACAAGCACGCCTTTTATTGCGAACGAACAAACAGGGCTCCTTCAGCACCTCCCTGGAGGGTGTTGCAACTTCCTCCTCTGATTACTTGGGCCGACAGTTGGGACAGTCGGCGCCCACACAGTCTTAACCATAAGCCCAAGGACTCAGTTTGCAGGGAGTCGCGACCCCACCACCCAGGGAGATGTCGCCGACACCCCCCGGGCGTGCCGCAACTCCCTGCGGACTTTGTTCTTGGGCCGACGGTTGGGACAGTGGGCGCCCAGAACCATCTTAACAACCGGCCCAAGGACTTAGACCACAGTGAGTCGCAGCACCCCCAGGGGGTGGTGACGAAACCCCAAACGCTTCGAACGAACGAACGAACGAACGAACGAACAAGCACGCCGTTTTTTTGCGAACGATCAAGCACGCCGTTTTTTGCAAACGAACAAACAGGGCTCCTTCAGCACCTCCCTGGAGGGTGTCGCAATTTCCTCCTCTGATTACTTGGGCCGACAGTTGGGACAGTCGGCGCCCACACAGTCTTAAACATTGTTTGACTGATGAAGGAATGATGCCATCAAAGGCTTTGAGTGAGGATACTACAGAAATGAATAAAAAAAAAAAAAAATAAAAAAATCTACTTAAATCTTAAGTTGTAGTTTAATTATTGTAACTTAAACAGCACTTTTCTGATTCTTGATTTCTGTGCATTTGCTGCAGAGCTTTTGTGGTGAAGCAGGACCTGCAAGACAAGGTGACGGTGGCATTTGTGAACAAAAAAAAAAAAAAAAAAAAAAAGGGGGGGGAAACCTGAAACAAAAATATAAAGTAAGATAATTTTGTTACTTCTAATACAGAAATCAGATGACATTGTGCTGTTAAGATGACTGCTTTTGTATGATGATTGTGCATTTTTGTAGGATGTGAAATGTCCTCAGACTGGTGTGAGCACTGAGGATGCAGAGCCACAGCAGATCCTGGAAATGGTGTAGATGACCATGGATGAGACCCTCCATCACTCCTCCTGCCCTTACTGCCTCATCTGACCTGATGTTGCTGTGATTTCTTCATCCTCAGTGAGCCCAGAGCCAGCGAGAGCATCTAGACAAAGACAAAAGGACATTGATGTGATTTTGGTCCAGATTTTGGTCTGCTGGTTTCTGTTCATACAATGGAGCTCAACTTTCATAAGCTTCAAAAGCATCATCAAATAATGTCATGAAGCTTCTGCAAGTCAGGCTCCACTGACTGATACTGTATGAACAGAAACTAACAGGACAAACTTGACCAAAATCACCTTTTGTGTTCAGGGGAAAAAAAAGAAAAAAAAAGAAAAATATGAATACAGGGATTGAACAGTGTGAAGGTGAGTAAATAATGACTGAATTTATATGTTTGGGTAAACTAACCCTTTATGCCCCCAAATAGAAACTGTATGAAATATATGCATGCATTTATATTATAGTAGTACCTTGAAAAAGTAAACTTTAAGAAATAAGCAGTTTTAATTAGCGTTTGTGCCCCAGACACTAACAAAAAAGGATTTACAAAAATCAAATTTACATTTGTACATTTGGCAGATGCTGTTATCCAAAGTGACTTACAGTGCTCTTATTACAGGGATGATCCCGCTGGAGTAACCTGGAGTAAAGTGTCTTGCTCAAGGACACACTGGTGGAGACGCTGCAGAGATCGAACCAGCAACCTTCTGCTGACCAGTTCAGTGGTTTAGCCCACTACACAAGAGTGATGAAGCTACAACAAAAATTAGCCTGTAATTGTAAAAATATGAAATTAAATATGGCAAGAAACAGACCGCTTACATGAATGAATTGTAAAACGTTTTAATCTGTTCAAATGTTTTACAGGTCCTTCAGCACCTCCCTGGAGGGTGTCGCAACTTCCTCCTCTGATTACTTGGGCCGACAGTTGGGACAGTCGGCGCCCACAGTCTTAACCATAAGCCCAAGGACTCAGTTTGCAGGGAGTCGCGACCCCACCACCCAGGGAGATGTCGCCGACACCCCCCGGGCGTGCCGCAACTCCCTGCGGACTTTGTTCTTGGGCCGACGGTTGGGACAGTGGGCGCCCAGAACCATCTTAACAACCGGCCCAAGGACTTAGACCACAGGGAGTCGCAGCACCCCCAGGGGGTGGTGACGAAACCCCAAACGCTTCGAACGAACGAACGAACGAACGAACAAGCACACCGTTTTTTTGCGAACGATCAAGCACGCAGATTGAGAAGGAACAAAAGCAGATTTTTTGTTGAAAAAAAGGACGCACTTTTTGAGAACGAACAAGCGCGCAGTTTTTTTGCGAACGAACAAGCACACCGTTTTTTGCGAACAAACATGCAGACAGTTTTTTGCGAACGAACAAGCACGCCGTTTTTTGCGAACGAACAAGCACGCCGTTTTTTGTTGAGAACAAACAAGCACGCAGATTGAGAAGGAACAAAAGCAGATTTTTTGTTGAAAAAAAGGATGCACTTTTTGAGAACGAACAAGCGCGCAGTTTTTTTGCGAACGAACAAGCACGCCGTTTTTTGAGAACAAACAAGCACACAGTTTTTTGCCAACGAACAAGCACGCCGTTTTTTGCAAACGAACAAACAGGGCTCCTTCAGCACCTCCCTGGAGGGTGTCGCAACTTCCTCCTCTGATTACTTGGGCCGACAGTTGGGACAGTCGGCGCCCACAGTCTTAACCATAAGCCCAAGGACTCAGTTTGCAGGGAGTCGCGACCCCACCACCCAGGGAGATGTCGCCGACACCCCCCGGGCGTGCCGCAACTCCCTGCGGACTTTGTTCTTGGGCCGACGGTTGGGACAGTGGGCGCCCAGAACCATCTTAACAACCGGCCCAAGGACTTAGACCACAGGGAGTCGCAGCACCCCCAGGGGGTGGTGACGAAACCCCAAACGCTTCGAACGAACGAACGAACGAACGAACGAACGAACAAGCATGCAGTTTTTTTGAGAACAAACAGTTTTGTTGCGAACGAACAAGCACGCCACCGTTTTTTGCGAACGATCAAGCACGCAGATTGAGAAGGAACAAAAGCAGATTTTTTGTTGAAAAAAAGGACGCACTTTTTGAGAACGAACAAGCACGCAGTTTTTTTGCAAACGAACAAGCACGCAGTTTTTTTGCGAACAAACAAGCACACCGTTTTTTGCGAACAAACATGCACAGTTTTTTGCGAACGAACAAGCACGCCGTTTTTTGCGAACGAACAAGCACGTCGTTTTTTGTAAACGAACAAGCACGCAGTTTTTTTGCAAACGAACAAGCACGCAGTTTTTTGCAAACAAACAAACAGGGCTCCTTCAGCACCTCCCTGGAGGGTGTCGCAACTTCCTCCTCTGATTACTTGGGCCGACAGTTGGGACAGTCGGCGCCCACAGTCTTAACCATAAGCCCAAGGACTCAGTTTGCAGGGAGTCGCGACCCCACCACCCAGGGAGATGTCGCCGACACCCCCCGGGCGTGCCGCAACTCCCTGCGGACTTTGTTCTTGGGCCGACGGTTGGGACAGTGGGCGCCCAGAACCATCTTAACAACCGGCCCAAGGACTTAGACCACAGGGAGTCGCAGCACCCCCAGGGAGTTGCGACGAAACCCCAAACGCTTTGAACGAACAAGCACGCCGTTTTTTGTTGAGAACAAACAAGCACGGCCTTTTTTTGTTGAGAACGAACGAGCACGCCGTTTTTTTGCGAACGAACAAGCACGCAGATTGAGAAGGAACAAAAGCAGTTTTTTTGTTGAGAAAAAGGACGCACTTTTTGAGAACGAACAAGCACGCAGTTTTTTTGCGAACGAACAAGCACACCGTTTTTTGCGAACAAACATGCACACAGTTTTTTGCGAACGAACAAGCACGCCGTTTTTTGCGAACGAACAAGCACGCCGTTTTTTGCGAACGAACAAGCACGCCGTTTTTTGCGAACGAACAAGCACGCCGTTTTTTGCGAACGAACAAGCACGCCATTTTTTGCGAACAAACAAGCACACAGTTTTTTGCAAACGAACAAGCACGCCGTTTTTTGCAAACGAACAAACAGGGCTCCTTCAGCACCTCCCTGGAGGGTGTCGCAACTTCCTCCTCTGATTACTTGGGCCGACAGTTGGGACAGTCGGCGCCCACAGTCTTAACCATAAGCCCAAGGACTCAGTTTGCAGGGAGTCGCGACCCCACCACCCAGGGAGATGTCGCCGACACCCCCCGGGCGTGCCGCAACTCCCTGCGGACTTTGTTCTTGGGCCGACGGTTGGGACAGTGGGCGCCCAGAACCATCTTAACAACCGGCCCAAGGACTTAGACCACAGGGAGTCGCAGCACCCCCAGGGGGTGGTGACGAAACCCCAAACGCTTCGAACGAACAAGCACGCCGTTTTTTGTTGAGAACAAACAAGCACGGCCTTTTTTTGTTGAGAACGAACGAGCACGCCGTTTTTTTGCGAACGAACAAGCACGCAGATTGAGAAGGAACAAAAGCAGTTTTTTTGTTGAGAAAAAGGACGCACTTTTTGAGAACGAACAAGCACGCAGTTTTTTTGCGAACGAACAAGCACGCCGTTTTTTGCGAACGAACAAGCACGCCGTTTTTTGCAAACGAACAAACAGGGCTCCTTCAGCACCTCCCTGGAGGGTGTCGCAACTTCCTCCTCTGATTACTTGGGCCGACAGTTGGGACAGTCGGCGCCCACAGTCTTAACCATAAGCCCAAGGACTCAGTTTGCAGGGAGTCGCGACCCCACCACCCAGGGAGATGTCGCCGACACCCCCCGGGCGTGCCGCAACTCCCTGCGGACTTTGTTCTTGGGCCGACGGTTGGGACAGTGGGCGCCCAGAACCATCTTAACAACCGGCCCAAGGACTTAGACCACAGGGAGTCGCAGCACCCCCAGGGGGTGGTGACGAAACCCCAAACGCTTCGAACGAACGAACGAAGCACGCCGCATGCAGTTTTTTGAGAACAAGCACGGCCTTTTTTTGTTGAGAACGAACGAGCACGCCGTTTTTTTGCGAACGATCAAGCACGCAGATTGAGAAGGAACAAAAGCAGATTTTTTGTTGAAAAAAAGGACGCACTTTTTGAGAACGAACAAGCACGCAGTTTTTTTGAGAATGAACAAGCCCGCTGTTTTTTGCGAACGAACAAGCACGCAGTTTTTTTGAGAACGAACAAGCACGCAGTTTTTTGCGAACGAACAAGCACGCAGTTTTTTGCGAACGAACAAGCACGCAGTTTTTTGCGAACGAACAAGCACGCCGTTTTTTGCGAACAAACAAGCACACAGTTTTTTGCGAACGAACAAGCACGCCGTTTTTTGCAAACGAACAAACAGGGCTCCTTCAGCACCTCCCTGGAGGGTGTCGCAACTTCCTCCTCTGATTACTTGGGCCGACAGTTGGGACAGTCGGCGCCCACAGTCTTAACCATAAGCCCAAGGACTCAGTTTGCAGGGAGTCGCGACCCCACCACCCAGGGAGATGTCGCCGACACCCCCCGGGCGTGCCGCAACTCCCTGCGGACTTTGTTCTTGGGCCGACGGTTGGGACAGTGGGCGCCCAGAACCATCTTAACAACCGGCCCAAGGACTTAGACCACAGGGAGTCGCAGCACCCCCAGGGGGTGGTGACGAAACCCCAAACGCTTCGAACGAACGAACGAACGGACGAACGAACGAGCATGCAGTTTTTTTGCGAACGATCAAGCACGCAGATTGAGAAGGAACAAAAGCAGATTTTTTGTTGAAAAAAAGGACGCACTTTTTGAGAACGAACAAGCACGCAGTTTTTTTGCAAACGAACAAGCACGCAGTTTTTTTGCGAACAAACAAGCACGCCGTTTTTTGCGAACGAACAAGCACGCAGATTGAGAAGGAAAAAAACCAGATTTTTTGTTGAAAAAAAGGACGCACTTTTTGCGAACGAACAAGCACGCCGTTTTTTGTAAACGAACAAGCACGCAGTTTTTTTGCAAACGAACAAGCACGCAGTTTTTTGCAAACGAACAAACAGGGCTCCTTCAGCACCTCCCTGGAGGGTGTCGCAACTTCCTCCTCTGATTACTTGGGCCGACAGTTGGGACAGTCGGCGCCCACAGTCTTAACCATAAGCCCAAGGACTCAGTTTGCAGGGAGTCGCGACCCCACCACCCAGGGAGATGTCGCCGACACCCCCCGGGCGTGCCGCAACTCCCTGCGGACTTTGTTCTTGGGCCGACGGTTGGGACAGTGGGCGCCCAGAACCATCTTAACAACCGGCCCAAGGACTTAGACCACAGGGAGTCGCAGCACCCCCAGGGAGTTGCGACGAAACCCCAAACGCTTCGAACGAACAAGCACGCCGTTTTTTGTTGAGAACAAACAAGCACGGCCTTTTTTTGTTGAGAACGAACGAGCACGCCGTTTTTTTGCGAACGAACAAGCACGCAGATTGAGAAGGAACAAAAGCAGTTTTTTTGTTGAGAAAAAGGACGCACTTTTTGAGAACGAACAAGCACGCAGTTTTTTTGCGAACGAACAAGCACGCCGTTTTTTGCGAACAAACAAGCACACAGTTTTTTGCGAACGAACAAGCACGCCTTTTTTTGCGAACGAACAAGCACGCAGATTGAGAAGGAACAAAAGCAGATTTTTTGTTGAAAAAAGGACGCACTTTTTGAGCAAACGAACAAGCACGCAGTTTTTTGCAAACGAACAAACAGGGCTCCTTCAGCACCTCCCTGGAGGGTGTCGCAACTTCCTCCTCTGATTACTTGGGCCGACAGTTGGGACAGTCGGCGCCCACAGTCTTAACCATAAGCCCAAGGACTCAGTTTGCAGGGAGTCGCGACCCCACCACCCAGGGAGATGTCGCCGACACCCCCCGGGCGTGCCGCAACTCCCTGCGGACTTTGTTCTTGGGCCGACGGTTGGGACAGTGGGCGCCCAGAACCATCTTAACAACCGGCCCAAGGACTTAGACCACAGGGAGTCGCAGCACCCCCAGGGGGTGGTGACGAAACCCCAAACGCTTCGAACGAACAAGCACGCCGTTTTTTGTTGAGAACAAACAAGCACAGCCTTTTTTTGTTGAGAACGAACGAGCACGCCGTTTTTTTGCGAACGAACAAGCACGCAGTTTTTTTGCGAACGAACAAGCACGCAGATTGAGAAGGAACAAAAGCAGTTTTTTTGTTGAGAAAATGGACGCACTTTTTGAGAACAAACAAGCACGCAGTTTTTTTGCGAACGAACAAGCACGCCGTTTTTTTCGAACGAACAAGCACGCCGTTTTTTGCAAACGAACAAGCACGCCATTTTTTGCGAACAAACAGTTTTGTTGCGAACGAACAAGCACGCCGTTTTTAGCGGACAAACAAGCACGCCGTTTTTTGTTGAGAACAAACAAGCACGCCGTTTTTTTTTGTTGAGAACAATCACGCAGTTTTTTTTGTTGAGAATGAACAAGCACGAGACTGCTTCTCTTCAAGTTTGAGGGCGAACAATTTGAGGGCAAATGATTTTTCTCGAGTTTGAGAGCTGGAGAGCGAGCTTGAGAGTATGAGTGTGTGAGTACCTTCTCTCCTCTCTGGCCTGATGTTTGGGGGATCATCATCATCATCATCATCATGTTCACCTGTATAAAAAAGATCTTCATGAAGAAAAAATGAGATTAGTTACATAAAAATAAAAACTAAGCAAACAGAAAGCAATACAGCAATTAATATTCATACACAAGATTTTTAACATGATAAAAATTCTAAAATCTTTTCTGGTAAAATCTTACTAAAGTGAGCTTACTTCAAAAAAAAAAAAAAAAAAAAAAATCATCCTACTTGCATTAAAAGCGGGCCTTACAGAACAGTTCGGTCTTTGCCTAAATAATAATAATAAATGTTTTTTGAGCAGCAGATCAGCATATTAGAATGATTTCTGAAGTATCAAGTGACACTGAAGACAGAATGATGACGTTGAAAATTCATGCCCTGTCCAAATATCCACACTTGCGGTGTTGCACATTTTATTGGTGCAAAGATGAGTAGGCTATGTGTATTTTGTACATCATTTGCAACTGCTTTTTAATCACTTAATTAGAAGCACCACAATTTTATTATTTTGTCCTCTGTTAGTTACATAGCGAGCACTGAACAGGCATTTAAAAGTTTATTTTAAAATGCAAAGTACTGAAAATGATCATTTAAAAATATACTCTGTATATACAATTTTTTGCAACACAAAGTGTGTCCCATCAGGTAATCAAAAGTTCTATACACACTTGCAGTCTTCACGCCTACTTGAACACTTGACCACTTGTCTACTTGCGTGACGTAACTCCTGTATTGGGCTCAAGTGCAAAGACCGCAAGTGTGGGTATGAAGGTATATTTGGTGCAAAACAACTGTGACAATGGAATTTGTAGTTGTAGAGAATAGCCACACATGTGTATCCCTTTTGCACCATATATCTATGGAAATGTGGAGCAAAAGTGAGCTGTGCATCTGTAGAGGCAGCAGCGGGCACTGTTCTGAGATCAGAGAATTTCGGCCAATCAGAAGAGCTAGTTGGGGTCATTAGTAGGCTATCAAAGCCCGTTTCCACCACAATTAAGTAAAAAAAAAAAATGATTCTTTAAGTCATTATATTGAGAAATGAGGGCTGAGTCCAAAAACGCCTACTTCTCTACTATATAGTAGGGGAAAAGCAGTAGGCAAGCGAATAAGTATGTCTGAAAGCTCAGTATTCATAAAAGAGTAGTCGAGAAGTTCCCGGATGGCCTACTGCTTCCGCCCAGATTCTGAAGTGTTCCTCGATGGATACTTTTCTATCCCAGGAGGACACGGGAGAGGATACGTCATAGTCGAACATGGAGGAGAAAAGCGACACGGATGCTGTCAAATGTGAGTATTGAAAACCAAAAACATGGTTCACATTTGTTGAACTACTGTAGAGTAAACTGTTGAATGTGTAAAGATTAAGTATAGTTGTGATTTTACTGTAAAAAACACGATTTATGATAACAGGGGATCTCTAGTAAACACACATAACTTAATTTTCAGAAGTGGAATTAAAACCATATTCTAAACCATATACATCATAAAGATGCTTACTTAATGTTTATTTAACATCTGACAGGAACATCTTTAAGTATTATGACTTATGAGTGATGGATTATGATCTATGAGTGATGTGTGTGTGCTATTATGTAGAATTCACTGTTGTCAACACCGCTTACATTACATGAATGAAAATAATGTAAATAAATAAATCTACATAAAATAAACATAAGTTATCTATTGTATTTGTCCGTTAGTACTGTTAATAAATTAAGGAACATTTATGTTGGATAAAAAGTGAGTTAACACATCATCAACTACCTCAACATGTAAATGTAGATTTGAGCACATAAATCTCAGAGGAAACTTGAATCTTGTCTGATGTTACAGGGACAGATGATCACACGTGTGTTTATCCGGTGGAGAGAGACTGATGAAGGAATGATGCCATCAAAGGCTTTGAGTGAGGATACTACAGAAATGAATAAAAAAAAAAAAATTAAAAAAAAATCTACTTAAATCTTAAGTTGTAGTTTAATTATTGTAACTTAAACAGCACTTTTCTGATTCTTGATTTCTGTGCATTTGCTGCAGAGCTTTTGTGGTGAAGCAGGACCTGCAAGACAAGGTGACGGTGGCATTTGTGAACAAAAAAAAAAAAAAAAAAAAAAGGGGGGGGAAACCTGAAACAAAAATATAAAGTAAGATAATTTTGTTACTTCTAATACAGAAATCAGATGACATTGTGCTGTTAAGATGACTGCTTTTGTATGATGATTGTGCATTTTTGTAGGATGTGAAATGTCCTCAGACTGGTGTGAGCACTGAGGATGCAGAGCCACAGCAGATCCTGGAAATGGTGTAGATGACCATGGACGAGACCCTCCATCACTCCTCCTGCCCTTACTGCCTCATCTGACCTGATGTTGCTGTGATTTCTTCATCCTCAGTGAGCCCAGAGCCAGCGAGAGCATCTAGACAAAGACAAAAGGACATTGATGTGATTTTGGTCCAGATTTTGGTCTGCTGGTTTCTGTTCATACAATGGAGCTCAACTTTCATAAGCTTCAAAAGCATCATCAAATAATGTCATGAAGCTTCTGCAAGTCAGGCTCCACTGACTGATACTGTATGAACAGAAACTAACAGGACAAACTTGACCAAAATCACCTTTTGTGTTCAGGGGAAAAAAAAAGAAAAAAAAAAGAAAAATATGAATACAGGGATTGAACAGTGTGAAGGTGAGTAAATAATGACTGAATTTATATGTTTGGGTAAACTAACCCTTTATGCCCCCAAATAGAAACTGTATGAAATATATGCATGCATTTATATTATAGTAGTACCTTGAAAAAGTAAACTTTAAGAAATAAGCAGTTTTAATTAGCGTTTGTGCCCCAGACACTAACAAAAAAGGATTTACAAAAATCAAATTTACATTTGTACATTTGGCAGATGCTGTTATCCAAAGTGACTTACAGTGCTCTTATTACAGGGATGATCCCGCTGGAGTAACCTGGAGTAAAGTGTCTTGCTCAAGGACACACTGGTGGAGACGCTGCAGAGATCGAACCAGCAACCTTCTGCTGACCAGTTCAGTGGTTTAGCCCACTACACAAGAGTGATGAAGCTACAACAAAAATTAGCCTGTAATTGTAAAAATATGAAATTAAATATGGCAAGAAACAGACCGCTTACATGAATGAATTGTAAAACGTTTTAATCTGTTCAAATGTTTTACAGGTCCTTCAGCACCTCCCTGGAGGGTGTCGCAACTTCCTCCTCTGATTACTTGGGCCGACAGTTGGGACAGTCGGCGCCCACAGTCTTAACCATAAGCCCAAGGACTCAGTTTGCAGGGAGTCGCGACCCCACCACCCAGGGAGATGTCGCCGACACCCCCCGGGCGTGCCGCAACTCCCTGCGGACTTTGTTCTTGGGCCGACGGTTGGGACAGTGGGCGCCCAGAACCATCTTAACAACCGGCCCAAGGACTTAGACCACAGGGAGTCGCAGCACCCCCAGGGAGTTGCGACGAAACCCCAAACGCTTCGAACGAACAAGCACGCCGTTTTTTGTTGAGAACAAACAAGCACGGCCTTTTTTTGTTGAGAACGAACGAGCACGCCGTTTTTTTGCGAACGAACAAGCACGTAGATTGAGAAGGAACAAAAGCAGTTTTTTTGTTGAGAAAAAGGACGCACTTTTTGAGAACGAACAAGCACGCAGTTTTTTTGCGAACAAACAAGCACACCGTTTTTGCGAACAAACATGCACACAGTTTTTTGCGAACGAACAAGCACGCATATTGAGAAGGAACAAAAGCAGTTTTTTTGTTGAGAAAAAGGACGCACTTTTTGAGAACGAACAAGCACGCAGTTTTTTTGCGAACGAACAAGCACGCCGTTTTTTGCGAATAAACAAGCACACAGTTTTTTGCGAACGAACAAGCACGCCGTTTTTTGCAAACGAACAAACAGGGCTCCTTCAGCACCTCCCTGGAGGGTGTCGCAACTTCCTCCTCTGATTACTTGGGCCGACAGTTGGGACAGTCGGCGCCCACAGTCTTAACCATAAGCCCAAGGACTCAGTTTGCAGGGAGTCGCGACCCCACCACCCAGGGAGATGTCGCCGACACCCCCCGGGCGTGCCGCAACTCCCTGCGGACTTTGTTCTTGGGCCGACGGTTGGGACAGTGGCCGCCCAGAACCATCTTAACAACCGGCCCAAGGACTTAGACCACAGGGAGTCGCAGCACCCCCAGGGAGTTGCGACGAAACCCCAAACGCTTCGAACGAACAAGCACGCCGTTTTTTGTTGAGAACAAACAAGCACAGCCTTTTTTTGTTGAGAACGAACGAGCACGCCGTTTTTTTGCGAACGAACAAGCACGCAGTTTTTTTGCGAACGAACAAGCACGCAGATTGAGAAGGAACAAAAGCAGTTTTTTTTTGAGAAAAAGGACGCACTTTTTGAGAACGAACAAGCACGCCGTTTTTTTGCGAAAGAACAAGCACGCCGCTTTTAGCGAACGAACAAGCACGCCTTTTTTTGCAAACGAACAAGCACGCCGTTTTTTGCGAACGAACAAACAGGGCTCCTTCAGCACCTCCCTGGAGGGTGTCGCAACTTCCTCCTCTGATTACTTGGGCCGACAGTTGGGACAGTCGGCGCCCACAGTCTTAACCATAAGCCCAAGGACTCAGTTTGCAGGGAGTCGCGACCCCACCACCCAGGGAGATGTCGCCGACACCCCCCGGGCGTGCCGCAACTCCCTGCGGACTTTGTTCTTGGGCCGACGGTTGGGACAGTGGGCGCCCAGAACCATCTTAACAACCGGCCCAAGGACTTAGACCACAGGGAGTCGCAGCACCCCCAGGGGGTGGTGACGAAACCCCAAACGCTTCGAACGAACAAGCACGCCGTTTTTTGTTGAGAACAAACAAGCACGGCCTTTTTTTGTTGAGAACGAACGAGCACGCCGTTTTTTTGCGAACGAACAAGCACGCAGATTGAGAAGGAACAAAAGCAGTTTTTTTGTTGAGAAAAAGGACGCACTTTTTGAGAACGAACAAGCACGCAGTTTTTTTGCGAACGAACAAGCACACCGTTTTTTGCGAACGATCAAGCACGCAGATTGAGAAGGAACAAAAGCAGATTTTTTGTTAAAAAAAAGGACGCACTTTTTGAGAACGAACAAGCACGCAGTTTTTTTGCGAACGAACAAGCACGCCGTTTTTTGCGAACAAACATGCACACAGTTTTTTGCGAACGAACAAGCACGCCGTTTTTTGCGAACGAACAAGCACGCCGTTTTTTGCAAACGAACAAGCACGCCATTTTTTGCGAACAAACAAGCACGCCGTTTTTTGTTGAGAACAAACAAGCACAGCCTTTTTTTGTTGAGAACGAACGAGCACGCCGTTTTTTTGCGAACGAACAAGCACGCAGTTTTTTTGCGAACGAACAAGCACGCAGATTGAGAAGGAACAAAAGCAGTTTTGTTGTTGAGAAAAAGGACGCACTTTTTGAGAACGAACAACCACGCAGTTTTTTTGCGAACGAACAAGCATGCCGTTTTTTGAGAACGAACAAGCACGCCTTTTTTTGCGAACGAACAAACAGGGCTCCTTCAGCACCTCCCTGGAGGGTGTCGCAACTTCCTCCTCTGATTACTTGGGCCGACAGTTGGGACAGTCGGCGCCCACAGTCTTAACCATAAGCCCAAGGACTCAGTTTGCAGGGAGTCGCGACCCCACCACCCAGGGAGATGTCGCCGACACCCCCGGGCGTGCCGCAACTCCCTGCGGACTTTGTTCTTGGGCCGACGGTTGGGACAGTGGGCGCCCAGAACCATCTTAACAACCGGCCCAAGGACTTAGACCACAGGGAGTCGCAGCACCCCCAGGGGGTGGTGACGAAACCCCAAACGCTTCGAACGAACGAACGAACGAACGGACGAACGAACGAGCATGCAGTTTTTTTGCGAACGATCAAGCACGCAGATTGAGAAGGAACAAAAGCAGATTTTTTGTTGAAAAAAAGGACGCACTTTTTGAGAACGAACAAGCACGCAGTTTTGCAAACGAACAAGCACGCAGTTTTTTTGCGAACAAGCACACCGTTTTTTGCGAACGAACAAGCACGCCATTTTTTGTGAACAGTTTTGTTGCGAACGAACAAGCACGCCGTTTTTTGCGAACAAACAAGCACACAGTTTTTTGCGAACGAACAAGCACGCCGTTTTTTGCGAACAAACAAGCACGCCGTTTTTTGAGAACGAACAAGCACGCCGTTTTTTGCAAACGAACAAACAGGGCTCCTTCAGCACCTCCCTGGAGGGTGTCGCAACTTCCTCCTCTGATTACTTGGGCCGACAGTTGGGACAGTCGGCGCCCACAGTCTTAACCATAAGCCCAAGGACTCAGTTTGCAGGGAGTCGCGACCCCACCACCCAGGGAGATGTCGCCGACACCCCCCGGGCGTGCCGCAACTCCCTGCGGACTTTGTTCTTGGGCCGACGGTTGGGACAGTGGGCGCCCAGAACCATCTTAACAACCGGCCCAAGGACTTAGACCACAGGGAGTCGCAGCACCCCCAGGGGGTGGTGACGAAACCCCAAACGCTTCGAACGAACAAGCACGCCGTTTTTTGTTGAGAACAAACAAGCACGCCGTTTTTTTGAGAACGAACAAGCACGCCGTTTTTTGTATTGAGAACAAAGAAGCACGCCGTTTTTTTGTATTGAGAATGAACAAGCACGGCCTTTTTTTGTTGAGAACGAACGAGCACGCCATTTTTAGCAAACAAACAAGCACACAGTTTTTTGCGAACGAACAAGCACGCCGTTTTTTGCAAACGAACAAACAGGGCTCCTTCAGCACCTCCCTGGAGGGTGTCGCAACTTCCTCCTCTGATTACTTGGGCCGACAGTTGGGACAGTCGGCGCCCACAGTCTTAACCATAAGCCCAAGGACTCAGTTTGCAGGGAGTCGCGACCCCACCACCCAGGGAGATGTCGCCGACACCCCCCGGGCGTGCCGCAACTCCCTGCGGACTTTGTTCTTGGGCCGACGGTTGGGACAGTGGGCGCCCAGAACCATCTTAACAACCGGCCCAAGGACTTAGACCACAGGGAGTCGCAGCACCCCCAGGGGGTGGTGACGAAACCCCAAACGCTTCGAACGAATGAACGAACATGCAGTTTTTTTGAGAACAAACAAGCACGCCGTTTTTTGAGAACAAGCACGCCTTTTTTTGCGACCGATCAAGCACGCAGATTGAGAAGGAACAAAAGCAGATTTTTTGTTGAAAAAAGGACGCACTTTTTGAGCAAACGAACAAGCACGCAGTTTTTTGCAAACGAACAAACAGGGCTCCTTCAGCACCTCCCTGGAGGGTGTCGCAACTTCCTCCTCTGATTACTTGGGCCGACAGTTGGGACAGTCGGCGCCCACAGTCTTAACCATAAGCCCAAGGACTCAGTTTGCAGGGAGTCGCGACCCCACCACCCAGGGAGATGTCGCCGACACCCCCCGGGCGTGCCGCAACTCCCTGCGGACTTTGTTCTTGGGCCGACGGTTGGGACAGTGGGCGCCCAGAACCATCTTAACAACCGGCCCAAGGACTTAGACCACAGGGAGTCGCAGCACCCCCAGGGGGTGGTGACGAAACCCCAAACGCTTCGAACGAACGAACGAACGAACGAACGAACGAACAAGCACGCCGTTTTTTTGCGAACGATCAAGCACGCAGATTGAGAAGGAACAAAAGCAGATTTTTTGTTGAAAAAAAGGACGCACTTTTTGAGAACGAACAAGCACGCAGTTTTTTTGCGAACGAACAAGCACACCGTTTTTTGCGAACAAACATGCAGACAGTTTTTTGCGAACGAACAAGCACGCCGTTTTTTGCGAACGAACAAGCACGCCGTTTTTTGTTGAGAACAAACAAGCACGCAGATTGAGAAGGAACAAAAGCAGATTTTTTGTTGAAAAAAAGGATGCACTTTTTGAGAACGAACAAGCGCGCAGTTTTTTTGCGAACGAACAAGCACACCGTTTTTTGCGAACAAACATGCAGACAGTTTTTTGCGAACGAACAAGCACGCCGTTTTTTGCGAACGAACAAGCACGCCGTTTTTTGAGAACAAACAAGCACACAGTTTTTTGCCAACGAACAAGCACGCCGTTTTTTGCAAACGAACAAACAGGGCTCCTTCAGCACCTCCCTGGAGGGTGTCGCAACTTCCTCCTCTGATTACTTGGGCCGACAGTTGGGACAGTCGGCGCCCACAGTCTTAACCATAAGCCCAAGGACTCAGTTTGCAGGGAGTCGCGACCCCACCACCCAGGGAGATGTCGCCGACACCCCCCGGGCGTGCCGCAACTCCCTGCGGACTTTGTTCTTGGGCCGACGGTTGGGACAGTGGGCGCCCAGAACCATCTTAACAACCGGCCCAAGGACTTAGACCACAGGGAGTCGCAGCACCCCCAGGGGGTGGTGACGAAACCCCAAACGCTTCGAACGAACGAACGAACGAACGAACGAACAAGCATGCAGTTTTTTTGAGAACAAACAGTTTTGTTGCGAACGAACAAGCACGCCGTTTTTTTGCGAACGATCAAGCACGCAGATTGAGAAGGAACAAAAGCAGATTTTTTGTTGAAAAAAAGGACGCACTTTTTGAGAACGAACAAGCGCGCAGTTTTTTTGCGAACGAACAAGCACACCGTTTTTTGCGAACAAACATGCACACAGTTTTTTGCGAACGAACAAGCACGCCGTTTTTTGCGAACGAACAAGCACGCCGTTTTTTGTTGAGAACAAACAAGCACGCAGATTGAGAAGGAACAAAAACAGATTTTTTGTTAAAAAAAAGGACGCACTTTTTGAGAACGAACAAGCGCGCAGTTTTTTTGCGAACGAACAAGCACACCGTTTTTTGCGAACAAACATGCACACAGTTTTTTGCGAACGAACAAGCACGCCGTTTTTTGCGAACGAACAAGCACGCCGTTTTTTGTTGAGAACAAACAAGCACGCAGATTGAGAAGGAACAAAAGCAGATTTTTTGTTGAAAAAAAGGATGCACTTTGAGAACGAACAAGCGCGCCGTTTTTTGAGAACAAACAAGCACACAGTTTTTTGCCAACGAACAAGCACGCCGTTTTTTGCAAACGAACAAACAGGGCTCCTTCAGCACCTCCCTGGAGGGTGTCGCAACTTCCTCCTCTGATTACTTGGGCCGACAGTTGGGACAGTCGGCGCCCACAGTCTTAACCATAAGCCCAAGGACTCAGTTTGCAGGGAGTCGCGACCCCACCACCCAGGGAGATGTCGCCGACACCCCCCGGGCGTGCCGCAACTCCCTGCGGACTTTGTTCTTGGGCCGACGGTTGGGACAGTGGGCGCCCAGAACCATCTTAACAACCGGCCCAAGGACTTAGACCACAGGGAGTCGCAGCACCCCCAGGGGGTGGTGACGAAACCCCAAACGCTTCGAACGAACGAACGAACGAACGAACGAACGAACGAACGAACGAACGAACGAACGAACGAACGAACATGCAGTTTTTTTGAGAACAAACAGTTTTCTTGCGAACGAACGAGCACGCCGTTTTTTTGCGGACGAACAAGCACGCAGATTGAGAAGGAACAAAAGCAGTTTTTTTGTTGAGAAAAAGGACGCACTTTTTGAGAACGAACAAGCACGCAGTTTTTTGTTGAGAACGAACAAGCACGCCGTTTTTTGTTGAGAACGAACAAGCACGCAGTTTTTTTTGAGAACGAACAAGCACGCCGTTTTTTGTTGAGAACGAACAAGCACGCCGTTTTTTGCAAACGAACAAACAGGGCTCCTTCAGCACCTCCCTGGAGGGTGTCGCAACTTCCTCCTCTGATTACTTGGGCCGACAGTTGGGACAGTCGGCGCCCACAGTCTTAACCATAAGCCCAAGGACTCAGTTTGCAGGGAGTCGCGACCCCACCACCCAGGGAGATGTCGCCGACACCCCCCGGGCGTGCCGCAACTCCCTGCGGACTTTGTTCTTGGGCCGACGGTTGGGACAGTGGGCGCCCAGAACCATCTTAACAACCGGCCCAAGGACTTAGACCACAGGGAGTCGCAGCACCCCCAGGGGGTGGTGACGAAACCCCAAACGCTTCGAACGAACAAGCACGCCGTTTTTTGTTGAGAACAAACAAGCACGGCCTTTTTTTGTTGAGAACGAACGAGCACGCCGTTTTTTTGCGAACGAACAAGCACGCAGATTGAGAAGGAACAAAAGCAGTTTTTTTGTTGAGAAAAAGGACGCACTTTTTGAGAACGAACAAGCACGCAGTTTTCTTGCGAACGAACAAGCACGCCGTTTTTTGTTAAGAACAAACAAGCACGGCGTTTTTTTGTTGAAAACGAACAATCACGCAGTTTTTTTTGTTGAGAATGAACAAGCACGAGACTGCTTCTCTTCAAGTTTGAGAGCGAACAAATTTTGAAGTTTGAGGGCGGACGATTTTCGAGTTTTAGAGCTAACTATTTCTTGAGTTTGAGGGTAAATTATTTTTTGAGTTTGAGTGCGAACAATTTGAGTTTGAGGGCGAACAATTTGAGGGCAAATGATTTTTCTCGAGTTTGAGAGCTGGAGAGCGAGCTTGAGAGTATGAGTGTGTGAGTACCTTCTCTCCTCTCTGGCCTGATGTTTGGGGGATCATCATCATCATCATCATCATCATGTTCACCTGTATAAAAAAGATCTTCATGAAGAAAAAATGAGATTAGTTACATAAAAATAAAAACCAAGCAAACAGAAAGCAATACAGCAATTAATATTCATACACAAGATTTTTAACATGATAAAAATTCTAAAATCTTTTCTGGTAAAATCTTACTAAAGTGAGCTTACTTCAAAAAAAAAAAAAAAAAAAAAAAAAAAAAAATAATCCTACTTGCATTAAAAGCGGGCCTTACAGAACAGTTCGGTCTTTGCCTAAATAATAATAATAAATGTTTTTTGAGCAGCAGATCAGCATATTAGAATGATTTCTGAAGTATCAAGTGACACTGAAGACAGAATGATGACGTTGAAAATTCATGCCCTGTCCAAATATCCACACTTGCGGTGTTGCACATTTTATTGGTGCAAAGATGAGTAGGCTATGTGTATTTTGTACATCATTTGCAACTGCTTTTTAATCACTTAATTAGAAGCACCACAATTTTATTATTTTGTCCTCTGTTAGTTACATAGCGAGCACTGAACAGGCATTTAAAAGTTTATTTTAAAATGCAAAGTACTGAAAATGATCATTTAAAAATATACTCTGTATATACAATTTTTTGCAACACAAAGTGTGTCCCATCAGGTAATCAAAAGTTCTATACACACTTGCAGTCTTCACGCCTACTTGAACACTTGACCACTTGTCTACTTGCGTGACGTAACTCCTGTATTGGGCTCAAGTGCAAAGACCGCAAGTGTGGGTATGAAGGTATATTTGGTGCAAAACAACTGTGACAATGGAATTTGTAGTTGTAGAGAATAGCCACACATGTGTATCCCTTTTGCACCATATATCTATGGAAATGTGGAGCAAAAGTGAGCTGTGCATCTGTAGAGGCAGCAGCGGGCACTGTTCTGAGATCAGAGAATTTCGGCCAATCAGAAGAGCTAGTTGGGGTCATTAGTAGGCTATCAAAGCCCGTTTTCGCCACAATTAAGTAAAAAAAAAAATGATTCTTTAAGTCATTATATTGAGAAATGAGGGCTGAGTCCAAAAACGCCTACTTCTCTACTATATAGTAGGGGAAAAGCAGTAGGCAAGCGAATAAGTATGTCTGAAAGCTCAGTATTCATAAAAGAGTAGTCGAGAAGTTCCCGGATGGCCTACTGCTTCCGCCCAGATTCTGAAGTGTTCCTCGATGGATACTTTTCTATCCCAGGAGGACACGGGAGAGGATACGTCATAGTCGAACATGGAGGAGAAAAGCGACACGGATGCTGTCAAATGTGAGTATTGAAAACCAAAAACATGGTTCACATTTGTTGAACTACTGTAGAGTAAACTGTTGAATGTGTAAAGATTAAGTATAGTTGTGATTTTACTGTAAAAAACACGATTTATGATAACGGGATCTCTAGTAAACACACATAACTTAATTTTCAGAAGTGGAATTAAAACCATATTCTAAACCATATACATCATAAAGATGCTTACTTAATGTTTATTTAACATCTGACAGGAACATCTTTAAGTATTATGACTTATGAGTGATGGATTATGATCTATGAGTGATGTGTGTGTGCTATTATGTAGAATTCACTGTTGTCAACACCGCTTACATTACATGAATGAAAATAATGTAAATAAATAAATCTACATAAAATAAACATAAGTTATCTATTGTATTTGTCCGTTAGTACTGTTAATAAATTAAGGAACATTTATGTTGGATAAAAAGTGAGTTAACACATCATCAACTACCTCAACATGTAAATGTAGATTTGAGCACATAAATCTCAGAGGAAACTTGAATCTTGTCTGATGTTACAGGGACAGATGATCACACGTGTGTTTATCCGGTGGAGAGAGACTGATGAAGGAATGATGCCATCAAAGGCTTTGAGTGAGGATACTACAGAAATGAATAAAAAAAAAAATAAAAAAAAAAAAATCTACTTAAATCTTAAGTTGTAGTTTAATTATTGTAACTTAAACAGCACTTTTCTGATTCTTGATTTCTGTGCATTTGCTGCAGAGCTTTTGTGGTGAAGCAGGACCTGCAAGACAAGGTGACGGTGGCATTTGTGAACAAAAAAAAAAAAAAAAAAAAAGGGGGGGGGGGGGAACCTGAAACAAAAATATAAAGTAAGATAATTTTGTTACTTCTAATACAGAAATCAGATGACATTGTGCTGTTAAGATGACTGCTTTTGTATGATGATTGTGCATTTTTGTAGGATGTGAAATGTCCTCAGACTGGTGTGAGCACTGAGGATGCAGAGCCACAGCAGATCCTGGAAATGGTGTAGATGACCATGGACGAGACCCTCCATCACTCCTCCTGCCCTTACTGCCTCATCTGACCTGATGTTGCTGTGATTTCTTCATCCTCAGTGAGCCCAGAGCCAGCGAGAGCATCTAGACAAAGACAAAAGGACATTGATGTGATTTTGGTCCAGATTTTGGTCTGCTGGTTTCTGTTCATACAATGGAGCTCAACTTTCATAAGCTTCAAAAGCATCATCAAATAATGTCATGAAGCTTCTGCAAGTCAGGCTCCACTGACTGATACTGTATGAACAGAAACTAACAGGACAAACTTGACCAAAATCACCTTTTGTGTTCAGGGGAAAAAAAAGAAAAAAAAAGAAAAATATGAATACAGGGATTGAACAGTGTGAAGGTGAGTAAATAATGACTGAATTTATATGTTTGGGTAAACTAACCCTTTATGCCCCCAAATAGAAACTGTATGAAATATATGCATGCATTTATATTATAGTAGTACCTTGAAAAAGTAAACTTTAAGAAATAAGCAGTTTTAATTAGCGTTTGTGCCCCAGACACTAACAAAAAAGGATTTACAAAAATCAAATTTACATTTGTACATTTGGCAGATGCTGTTATACAAAGTGACTTACAGTGCTCTTATTACAGGGATGATCCCGCTGGAGTAACCTGGAGTAAAGTGTCTTGCTCAAGGACACACTGGTGGAGACGCTGCAGAGATCGAACCAGCAACCTTCTGCTGACCAGTTCAGTGGTTTAGCCCACTACACAAGAGTGATGAAGCTACAACAAAAATTAGCCTGTAATTGTAAAAATATGAAATTAAATATGGCAAGAAACAGACCGCTTACATGAATGAATTGTAAAACGTTTTAATCTGTTCAAATGTTTTACAGGTCCTTCAGCACCTCCCTGGAGGGTGTCGCAACTTCCTCCTCTGATTACTTGGGCCGACAGTTGGGACAGTCGGCGCCCACAGTCTTAACCATAAGCCCAAGGACTCAGTTTGCAGGGAGTCGCGACCCCACCACCCAGGGAGATGTCGCCGACACCCCCCGGGCGTGCCGCAACTCCCTGCGGACTTTGTTCTTGGGCCGACGGTTGGGACAGTGGGCGCCCAGAACCATCTTAACAACCGGCCCAAGGACTTAGACCACAGGGAGTCGCAGCACCCCCAGGGAGTTGCGACGAAACCCCAAACGCTTCGAACGAACAAGCACGCCGTTTTTGTTGAGAACAAACAAGCACGGCCTTTTTTTGTTGAGAACGACCGAGCACGCCGTTTTTTTGCGAACGAACAAGCACGTAGATTGAGAAGGAACAAAAGCAGTTTTTTTGTTGAGAAAAAGGACGCACTTTTTGAGAACGAACAAGCACGCAGTTTTTTTGCGAACAAACAAGCACACCGTTTTTTGCGAACAAACATGCACACAGTTTTTTGCGAACGAACAAGCACGCATATTGAGAAGGAACAAAAGCAGTTTTTTTGTTGAGAAAAAGGACGCACTTTTTGAGAACGAACAAGCACGCAGTTTTTTTGCGAACGAACAAGCACGCCGTTTTTTGCGAATAAACAAGCACACAGTTTTTTGCGAACGAACAAGCACGCCATTTTTTGCAAACGAACAAACAGGGCTCCTTCAGCACCTCCCTGGAGGGTGTCGAAACTTCCTCCTCTGATTACTTGGGCCGACAGTTGGGACAGTCGGCGCCCACAGTCTTAACCATAAGCCCAAGGACTCAGTTTGCAGGGAGTCGCGACCCCACCACCCAGGGAGATGTCGCCGACACCCCCCGGGCGTGCCGCAACTCCCTGCGGACTTTGTTCTTGGGCCGACGGTTGGGACAGTGGCCGCCCAGAACCATCTTAACAACCGGCCCAAGGACTTAGACCACAGGGAGTCGCAGCACCCCCAGGGAGTTGCGACGAAACCCCAAACGCTTCGAACGAACAAGCACGCCGTTTTTTGTTGAGAACAAACAAGCACAGCCTTTTTTTGTTGAGAACGAACGAGCACGCCGTTTTTTTGCGAACGAACAAGCACGCAGTTTTTTTGCGAACGAACAAGCACGCAGATTGAGAAGGAACAAAAGCAGTTTTTTTTTTGAGAAAAAGGACGCACTTTTTGAGAACGAACAAGCACGCAGTTTTTTTGCGAACGAACAAGCACGCCGTTTTTTGCGAACAAACAAGCACGCCGTTTTTTGAGAACGAACAAGCACGCCGTTTTTTGCGAACGAACAAACAGGGCTCCTTCAGCACCTCCCTGGAGGGTGTCGCAACTTCCTCCTCTGATTACTTGGGCCGACAGTTGGGACAGTCGGCGCCCACAGTCTTAACCATAAGCCCAAGGACTCAGTTTGCAGGGAGTCGCGACCCCACCACACAGGGAGATGTCGCCGACACCCCCCGGGCGTGCCGCAACTCCCTGCGGACTTTGTTCTTGGGCCGACGGTTGGGACAGTGGGCGCCCAGAACCATCTTAACAACCGGCCCAAGGACTTAGACCACAGGGAGTCGCAGCACCCCCAGGGAGTTGCGACGAAACCCCAAACGCTTCGAACGAACAAGCACGCCGTTTTTTGTTGAGAACAAACAAGCACGGCCTTTTTTTGTTGAGAACGACCGAGCACGCCGTTTTTGCGAACCAACAAGCACGCAGATTGAGAAGGAACAAAAGCAGTTTTTTTGTTGAGAAAAAGGACGCACTTTTTGAGAACGAACAAGCACGCAGTTTTGCGAACAAACAAGCACACCGTTTTTGGCGAACAAACATGCACACAGTTTTTTGCGAACGAACAAGCACGCATATTGAGAAGGAACAAAAGCAGTTTTTTTGTTGAGAAAAAGGACGCACTTTTTGAGAACGAACAAGCACGCAGTTTTTTTGCGAACGAACAAGCACGCCGTTTTTTGCGAACAAACAAGCACACAGTTTTTTGCGAACGAACAAGCACGCCGTTTTTTGCAAACGAACAAACAGGGCTCCTTCAGCACCTCCCTGGAGGGTGTCGCAACTTCCTCCTCTGATTACTTGGGCCGACAGTTGGGACAGTCGGCGCCCACAGTCTTAACCATAAGCCCAAGGACTCAGTTTGCAGGGAGTCGCGACCCCACCACCCAGGGAGATGTCGCCGACACCCCCCGGGCGTGCCGCAACTCCCTGCGGACTTTGTTCTTGGGCCGACGGTTGGGACAGTGGGCGCCCAGAACCATCTTAACAACCGGCCCAAGGACTTAGACCACAGGGAGTCGCAGCACCCCCAGGGAGTTGCGACGAAACCCCAAACGCTTCGAACGAACAAGCACGCCGTTTTTTGTTGAGAACAAACAAGCACGGCCTTTTTTTGTTGAGAACGAACGAGCACGCCGTTTTTTTGCGAACGAACAAGCACGTAGTTTTTTTGCGAACGAACAAGCACGCAGATTGAGAAGGAACAAAAGCAGTTTCTTTGTTGAGAAAAAGGACGCACTTTTTGAGAACGAACAAGCACGCAGTTTTGCGAACGAACAAGCACACCGTTTTTTGCGAACAAACATGCACACAGTTTTTTGCGAACGAACAAGCACGCCGTTTTTTGCGAACGAACAAGCACGCCGTTTTTTGCAAACGAACAAGCACGCCATTTTTTGCGAACAAACAAGCACGCCGTTTTTTGTTGAGAACAAACAAGCACAGCCTTTTTTTGTTGAGAACGAACGAGCACGCCGTTTTTTTGCGAACGAACAAGCACGCAGTTTTTTTGCGAACGAACAAGCACGCAGATTGAGAAGGAACAAAAGCAGTTTTGTTGTTGAGAAAAAGGACGCACTTTTTGAGAACGAACAACCACGCAGTTTTTTGCGAACGAACAAGCATGCCGTTTTTTGAGAACGAACAAGCACGCCTTTTTTTGCGAACGAACAAACAGGGCTCCTTCAGCACCTCCCTGGAGGGTGTCGCAACTTCCTCCTCTGATTACTTGGACCGACAGTTGGGACAGTCGGCGCCCACAGTCTTAACCATAAGCCCAAGGACTCAGTTTGCAGGGAGTCGCGACCCCACCACCCAGGGAGATGTCGCCGACACCCCCCGGGCGTGCCGCAACTCCCTGCGGACTTTGTTCTTGGGCCGACGGTTGGGACAGTGGGCGCCCAGAACCATCTTAACAACCGGCCCAAGGACTTAGACCACAGGGAGTCGCAGCACCCCCAGGGGGTGGTGACGAAACCCCAAACGCTTCGAACGAACGAACGAACGAACGGACGAACGAACGAGCATGCAGTTTTTTTGCGAACGATCAAGCACGCAGATTGAGAAGGAACAAAAGCAGATTTTTTGTTGAAAAAAAGGACGCACTTTTTGAGAACGAACAAGCACGCAGTTTTGCAAACGAACAAGCACGCAGTTTTTTTGCGAACAAACAAGCACACCGTTTTTTGCGAACGAACAAGCACGCCGTTTTTTGTAAACGAACAAGCACGCCATTTTTTGTGAACAGTTTTGTTGCGAACGAACAAGCACGCCGTTTTTTGCGAACAAACAAGCACACAGTTTTTTGCGAACGAACAAGCACGCCGTTTTTTGCGAACAAACAAGCACGCCGTTTTTTGAGAACGAACAAGCACGCCGTTTTTTGCAAACGAACAAACAGGGCTCCTTCAGCACCTCCCTGGAGGGTGTCGCAACTTCCTCCTCTGATTACTTGGGCCGACAGTTGGGACAGTCGGCGCCCACAGTCTTAACCATAAGCCCAAGGACTCAGTTTGCAGGGAGTCGCGACCCCACCACCCAGGGAGATGTCGCCGACACCCCCCGGGCGTGCCGCAACTCCCTGCGGACTTTGTTCTTGGGCCGACGGTTGGGACAGTGGGCGCCCAGAACCATCTTAACAACCGGCCCAAGGACTTAGACCACAGGGAGTCGCAGCACCCCCAGGGGGTGGTGACGAAACCCCAAACGCTTCGAACGAACAAGCACGCCGTTTTTTGTTGAGAACAAACAAGCACGCCGTTTTTTTTGTTGAGAACAAACAAGCACGGCGTTTTTTTGTTGAGAACGAACAATCACGCAGTTTTTTTTGTTGAGAACAAACAAGCACGGCCTTTTTTTGTTGAGAACGAACGAGCACGCCATTTTTAGCAAACAAACAAGCACACAGTTTTTTGCGAACGAACAAGCACGCCGTTTTTTGCAAACGAACAAACAGGGCTCCTTCAGCACCTCCCTGGAGGGTGTCGCAACTTCCTCCTCTGATTACTTGGGCCGACAGTTGGGACAGTCGGCGCCCACAGTCTTAACCATAAGCCCAAGGACTCAGTTTGCAGGGAGTCGCGACCCCACCACCCAGGGAGATGTCGCCGACACCCCCCGGGCGTGCCGCAACTCCCTGCGGACTTTGTTCTTGGGCCGACGGTTGGGACAGTGGGCGCCCAGAACCATCTTAACAACCGGCCCAAGGACTTAGACCACAGGGAGTCGCAGCACCCCCAGGGGGTGGTGACGAAACCCCAAACGCTTCGAACGAACAAGCACGCCGTTTTTTGTTGAGAACAAACAAGCACGGCCTTTTTTTGTTGAGAAAAAGGACGCACTTTTTGAGAACGAACAAGCACACAGTTTTTTGCGAACGAACAAGCACGCAGATTGAGAAGGAATAAAAGCAGTTTTTCTGTTGAGAAAAAGGACGCACTTTTTGAGAACGGACAAGCACGCAGTTTTTTTGCGAACGAACAAGCACGCCGTTTTTTGTGAACGAACAAGCACGCCGTTTTTTGCAAACGAACAAACAGGGCTCCTTCAGCACCTCCCTGGAGGGTGTCGCAACTTCCTCCTCTGATTACTTGGGCCGACAGTTGGGACAGTCGGCGCCCACAGTCTTAACCATAAGCCCAAGGACTCAGTTTGCAGGGAGTCGCGACCCCACCACCCAGGGAGATGTCGCCGACACCCCCCGGGCGTGCCGCAACTCCCTGCGGACTTTGTTCTTGGGCCGACGGTTGGGACAGTGGGCGCCCAGAACCATCTTAACAACCGGCCCAAGGACTTAGACCACAGGGAGTCGCAGCACCCCCAGGGGGTGGTGACGAAACCCCAAACGCTTCGAACGAACAAGCACGCCGTTTTTTGTTGAGAACAAACAAGCACGCCGTTTTTTTTGTTGAGAACAAACAAGCACGGCGTTTTTTTGTTGAGAACGAACAATCACGCAGTTTTTTTTGTTGAGAACAAACAAGCACGGCCTTTTTTTGTTGAGAACGAACGAGCACGCCGTTTTTTTGCGAACGAACAAGCACGCAGATTGAGAAGGAACAAAAGCAGTTTTTTTGTTGAGAAAAAGGACGCACTTTTTGAGAACGAACAAGCACGCAGTTTTTTTGCGAACGAACAAGCACGCCGTTTTTTTTGTTGAGAACAAACAAGCACGGCGTTTTTTTGTTGAGAACGAACAATCACGCAGTTTTTTTTGTTGAGAATGAACAAGCACGAGACTGCTTCTCTTCAAGTTTGAGAGCGAACAAATTTTGAAGTTTGAGGGCGGACGATTTTCGAGTTTTAGAGCTAACTATTTCTTGAGTTTGAGGGTAAATTATTTTTTGAGTTTGAGTGCGAACAATTTGAGAGCAAATGATTTTTCTCGAGTTTGAGAGCTGGAGAGCGAGCTTGAGAGTATGAGTGTGCGAGTACCTTCTCTCCTCTCTGGCCTGATGTTTGGGGGATCATCATCATCATCATCATCATCATGTTCACCTGTATAAAAAAGATCTTCATGAAGAAAAAATGAGATTAGTTACATAAAAATAAAAACCAAGCAAACAGAAAGCAATACAGCAATTAATATTCATACACAAGATTTTTAACATGATAAAAATTCTAAAATCTTTTCTGGTAAAATCTTACTAAAGTGAGCTTACTTCAAAAAAAAAAAAAAAAAAAAAAAAAAAAAAAAAAAAAATCATCCTACTTGCATTAAAAGCGGGCCTTACAGAACAGTTCGGTCTTTGCCTAAATAATAATAATAAATGTTTTTTGAGCAGCAGATCAGCATATTAGAATGATTTCTGAAGTATCAAGTGACACTGAAGACAGAATGATGACGTTGAAAATTCATGCCCTGTCCAAATATCCACACTTGCGGTGTTGCACATTTTATTGGTGCAAAGATGAGTAGGCTATGTGTATTTTGTACATCATTTGCAACTGCTTTTTAATCACTTAATTAGAAGCACCACAATTTTATTATTTTGTCCTCTGTTAGTTACATAGCGAGCACTGAACAGGCATTTAAAAGTTTATTTTAAAATGCAAAGTACTGAAAATGATCATTTAAAAATATACTCTGTATATACAATTTTTTGCAACACAAAGTGTGTCCCATCAGGTAATCAAAAGTTCTATACACACTTGCAGTCTTCACGCCTACTTGAACACTTGACCACTTGTCTACTTGCGTGACGTAACTCCTGTATTGGGCTCAAGTGCAAAGACCGCAAGTGTGGGTATGAAGGTATATTTGGTGCAAAACAACTGTGACAATGGAATTTGTAGTTGTAGAGAATAGCCACACATGTGTATCCCTTTTGCACCATATATCTATGGAAATGTGGAGCAAAAGTGAGCTGTGCATCTGTAGAGGCAGCAGCGGGCACTGTTCTGAGATCAGAGAATTTCGGCCAATCAGAAGAGCTAGTTGGGGTCATTAGTAGGCTATCAAAGCCCGTTTTCGCCACAATTAAGTAAAAAAAAAAAAATGATTCTTTAAGTCATTATATTGAGAAATGAGGGCTGAGTCCAAAAACGCCTACTTCTCTACTATATAGTAGGGGAAAAGCAGTAGGCAAGCGAATAAGTATGTCTGAAAGCTCAGTATTCATAAAAGAGTAGTCGAGAAGTTCCCGGATGGCCTACTGCTTCCGCCCAGATTCTGAAGTGTTCCTCGATGGATACTTTTCTATCCCAGGAGGACACGGGAGAGGATACGTCATAGTCGAACATGGAGGAGAAAAGCGACACGGATGCTGTCAAATGTGAGTATTGAAAACCAAAAACATGGTTCACATTTGTTGAACTACTGTAGAGTAAACTGTTGAATGTGTAAAGATTAAGTATAGTTGTGATTTTACTGTAAAAAACACGATTTATGATAACGGGATCTCTAGTAAACACACATAACTTAATTTTCAGAAGTGGAATTAAAACCATATTCTAAACCATATACATCATAAAGATGCTTACTTAATGTTTATTTAACATCTGACAGGAACATCTTTAAGTATTATGACTTATGAGTGATGGATTATGATCTATGAGTGATGTGTGTGTGCTATTATGTAGAATTCACTGTTGTCAACACCGCTTACATTACATGAATGAAAATAATGTAAATAAATAAATCTACATAAAATAAACATAAGTTATCTATTGTATTTGTCCGTTAGTACTGTTAATAAATTAAGGAACATTTATGTTGGATAAAAAGTGAGTTAACACATCATCAACTACCTCAACATGTAAATGTAGATTTGAGCACATAAATCTCAGAGGAAACTTGAATCTTGTCTGATGTTACAGGGACAGATGATCACACGTGTGTTTATCCGGTGGAGAGAGACTGATGAAGGAATGATGCCATCAAAGGCTTTGAGTGAGGATACTACAGAAATGAATAAATAAAAAAAAAAAAAAAAATCTACTTAAATCTTAAGTTGTAGTTTAATTATTGTAACTTAAACAGCACTTTTCTGATTCTTGATTTCTGTGCATTTGCTGCAGAGCTTTTGTGGTGAAGCAGGACCTGCAAGACAAGGTGACGGTGGCATTTGTGAACAAAAAAAAAAAAAAAAAAAAGGGGGGGGAAACCTGAAACAAAAATATAAAGTAAGATAATTTTGTTACTTCTAATACAGAAATCAGATGACATTGTGCTGTTAAGATGACTGCTTTTGTATGATGATTGTGCATTTTTGTAGGATGTGAAATGTCCTCAGACTGGTGTGAGCACTGAGGATGCAGAGCCACAGCAGATCCTGGAAATGGTGTAGATGACCATGGACGAGACCCTCCATCACTCCTCCTGCCCTTACTGCCTCATCTGACCTGATGTTGCTGTGATTTCTTCATCCTCAGTGAGCCCAGAGCCAGCGAGAGCATCTAGACAAAGACAAAAGGACATTGATGTGATTTTGGTCCAGATTTTGGTCTGCTGGTTTCTGTTCATACAATGGAGCTCAACTTTCATAAGCTTCAAAAGCATCATCAAATAATGTCATGAAGCTTCTGCAAGTCAGGCTCCACTGACTGATACTGTATGAACAGAAACTAACAGGACAAACTTGACCAAAATCACCTTTTGTGTTCAGGGGGAAAAAAAAAGAAAAATATGAATACAGGGATTGAACAGTGTGAAGGTGAGTAAATAATGACTGAATTTATATGTTTGGGTAAACTAACCCTTTATGCCCCCAAATAGAAACTGTATGAAATATATGCATGCATTTATATTATAGTAGTACCTTGAAAAAGTAAACTTTAAGAAATAAGCAGTTTTAATTAGCGTTTGTGCCCCAGACACTAACAAAAAAGGATTTACAAAAATCAAATTTACATTTGTACATTTGGCAGATGCTGTTATACAAAGTGACTTACAGTGCTCTTATTACAGGGATGATCCCGCTGGAGTAACCTGGAGTAAAGTGTCTTGCTCAAGGACACACTGGTGGAGACGCTGCAGAGATCGAACCAGCAACCTTCTGCTGACCAGTTCAGTGGTTTAGCCCACTACACAAGAGTGATGAAGCTACAACAAAAATTAGCCTGTAATTGTAAAAATATGAAATTAAATATGGCAAGAAACAGACCGCTTACATGAATGAATTGTAAAACGTTTTAATCTGTTCAAATGTTTTACAGGTCCTTCAGCACCTCCCTGGAGGGTGTCGCAACTTCCTCCTCTGATTACTTGGGCCGACAGTTGGGACAGTCGGCGCCCACAGTCTTAACCATAAGCCCAAGGACTCAGTTTGCAGGGAGTCGCGACCCCACCACCCAGGGAGATGTCGCCGACACCCCCCGGGCGTGCCGCAACTCCCTGCGGACTTTGTTCTTGGGCCGACGGTTGGGACAGTGGGCGCCCAGAACCATCTTAACAACCGGCCCAAGGACTTAGACCACAGGGAGTCGCAGCACCCCCAGGGAGTTGCGACGAAACCCCAAACGCTTCGAACGAACAAGCACGCCGTTTTTTGTTGAGAACAAACAAGCACGGCCTTTTTTTGTTGAGAACGACCGAGCACGCCGTTTTTTTGCGAACGAACAAGCACGTAGATTGAGAAGGAACAAAAGCAGTTTTTTTGTTGAGAAAAAGGACGCACTTTTTGAGAACGAACAAGCACGCAGTTTTTTTGCGAACAAACAAGCACACCGTTTTTTGCGAACAAACATGCACACAGTTTTTTGCGAACGAACAAGCACGCATATTGAGAAGGAACAAAAGCAGTTTTTTTGTTGAGAAAAAGGACGCACTTTTTGAGAACGAACAAGCACGCAGTTTTTTTGCGAACGAACAAGCACGCCGTTTTTTGCGAATAAACAAGCACACAGTTTTTTGCGAACGAACAAGCACGCCGTTTTTTGCAAACGAACAAACAGGGCTCCTTCAGCACCTCCCTGGAGGGTGTCGAAACTTCCTCCTCTGATTACTTGGGCCGACAGTTGGGACAGTCGGCGCCCACAGTCTTAACCATAAGCCCAAGGACTCAGTTTGCAGGGAGTCGCGACCCCACCACCCAGGGAGATGTCGCCGACACCCCCCGGGCGTGCCGCAACTCCCTGCGGACTTTGTTCTTGGGCCGACGGTTGGGACAGTGGCCGCCCAGAACCATCTTAACAACCGGCCCAAGGACTTAGACCACAGGGAGTCGCAGCACCCCCAGGGAGTTGCGACGAAACCCCAAACGCTTCGAACGAACAAGCACGCCGTTTTTTGTTGAGAACAAACAAGCACAGCCTTTTTTTGTTGAGAACGAACGAGCACGCCGTTTTTTTGCGAACGAACAAGCACGCAGTTTTTTTGCGAACGAACAAGCACGCAGATTGAGAAGGAACAAAAGCAGTTTTTTTTTTGAGAAAAAGGACGCACTTTTTGAGAACGAACAAGCACGCAGTTTTTTTGCGAACGAACAAGCACGCCGTTTTTTGCGAACAAACAAGCACGCCGTTTTTTGAGAACGAACAAGCACGCCGTTTTTTGCGAACGAACAAACAGGGCTCCTTCAGCACCTCCCTGGAGGGTGTCGCAACTTCCTCCTCTGATTACTTGGGCCGACAGTTGGGACAGTCGGCGCCCACAGTCTTAACCATAAGCCCAAGGACTCAGTTTGCAGGGAGTCGCGACCCCACCACCCAGGGAGATGTCGCCGACACCCCCCGGGCGTGCCGCAACTCCCTGCGGACTTTGTTCTTGGGCCGACGGTTGGGACAGTGGGCGCCCAGAACCATCTTAACAACCGGCCCAAGGACTTAGACCACAGGGAGTCGCAGCACCCCCAGGGAGTTGCGACGAAACCCCAAACGCTTCGAACGAACAAGCACGCCGTTTTTTGTTGAGAACAAACAAGCACGGCCTTTTTTTGTTGAGAACGACCGAGCACGCCGTTTTTTTGCGAACGAACAAGCACGTAGATTGAGAAGGAACAAAAGCAGTTTTTTTGTTGAGAAAAAGGACGCACTTTTTGAGAACGAACAAGCACGCAGTTTTTTTGCGAACAAACAAGCACACCGTTTTTTGCGAACAAACATGCACACAGTTTTTTGCGAACGAACAAGCACGCATATTGAGAAGGAACAAAAGCAGTTTTTTTGTTGAGAAAAAGGACGCACTTTTTGAGAACGAACAAGCACGCAGTTTTTTTGCGAACGAACAAGCACGCCGTTTTTTGCGAACAAACAAGCACACAGTTTTTTGCGAACGAACAAGCACGCCGTTTTTTGCAAACGAACAAACAGGGCTCCTTCAGCACCTCCCTGGAGGGTGTCGCAACTTCCTCCTCTGATTACTTGGGCCGACAGTTGGGACAGTCGGCGCCCACAGTCTTAACCATAAGCCCAAGGACTCAGTTTGCAGGGAGTCGCGACCCCACCACCCAGGGAGATGTCGCCGACACCCCCCGGGCGTGCCGCAACTCCCTGCGGACTTTGTTCTTGGGCCGACGGTTGGGACAGTGGCCGCCCAGAACCATCTTAACAACCGGCCCAAGGACTTAGACCACAGGGAGTCGCAGCACCCCCAGGGAGTTGCGACGAAACCCCAAACGCTTCGAACGAACAAGCACGCCGTTTTTTGTTGAGAACAAACAAGCACAGCCTTTTTTTGTTGAGAACGAACGAGCACGCCGTTTTTTTGCGAACGAACAAGCACGTAGTTTTTTTGCGAACGAACAAGCACGCAGATTGAGAAGGAACAAAAGCAGTTTTTTTGTTGAGAAAAAGGACGCACTTTTTGAGAACGAACAAGCACGCAGTTTTTTTGCGAACGAACAAGCACACCGTTTTTTGCGAACAAACATGCACACAGTTTTTTGCGAACGAACAAGCACGCCGTTTTTTGCGAACGAACAAGCACGCCGTTTTTTGCAAACGAACAAGCACGCCATTTTTTGCGAACAAACAAGCACGCCGTTTTTTGTTGAGAACAAACAAGCACAGCCTTTTTTTGTTGAGAACGAACGAGCACGCCGTTTTTTTGCGAACGAACAAGCACGCAGTTTTTTTGCGAACGAACAAGCACGCAGATTGAGAAGGAACAAAAGCAGTTTTGTTGTTGAGAAAAAGGACGCACTTTTTGAGAACGAACAACCACGCAGTTTTTTTGCGAACGAACAAGCATGCCGTTTTTTGAGAACGAACAAGCACGCCTTTTTTTGCGAACGAACAAACAGGGCTCCTTCAGCACCTCCCTGGAGGGTGTCGCAACTTCCTCCTCTGATTACTTGGACCGACAGTTGGGACAGTCGGCGCCCACAGTCTTAACCATAAGCCCAAGGACTCAGTTTGCAGGGAGTCGCGACCCCACCACCCAGGGAGATGTCGCCGACACCCCCCGGGCGTGCCGCAACTCCCTGCGGACTTTGTTCTTGGGCCGACGGTTGGGACAGTGGGCGCCCAGAACCATCTTAACAACCGGCCCAAGGACTTAGACCACAGGGAGTCGCAGCACCCCCAGGGGGTGGTGACGAAACCCCAAACGCTTCGAACGAACGAACGAACGAACGGACGAACGAACGAGCATGCAGTTTTTTTGCGAACGATCAAGCACGCAGATTGAGAAGGAACAAAAGCAGATTTTTTGTTGAAAAAAAGGACGCACTTTTTGAGAACGAACAAGCACGCAGTTTTGCAAACGAACAAGCACGCAGTTTTTTTGCGAACGAACAAGCACGCCGTTTTTTGCGAACGAACAAGCACGCCGTTTTTTGTAAACGAACAAGCACGCCATTTTTTGTGAACAGTTTTGTTGCGAACGAACAAGCACGCCGTTTTTTGCGAACAAACAAGCACACAGTTTTTTGCGAACGAACAAGCACGCCGTTTTTTGCGAACAAACAAGCACGCCGTTTTTTGAGAACGAACAAACAGGGCTCCTTCAGCACCTCCCTGGAGGGTGTCGCAACTTCCTCCTCTGATTACTTGGGCCGACAGTTGGGACAGTCGGCGCCCACAGTCTTAACCATAAGCCCAAGGACTCAGTTTGCAGGGAGTCGCGACCCCACCACCCAGGGAGATGTCGCCGACACCCCCCGGGCGTGCCGAAACTCCCTGCGGACTTTGTTCTTGGGCCGACGGTTGGGACAGTGGGCGCCCAGAACCATCTTAACAACCGGCCCAAGGACTTAGACCACAGGGAGTCGCAGCACCCCCAGGGGGTGGTGACGAAACCCCAAACGCTTCGAACGAACAAGCACGCCGTTTTTTGTTGAGAACAAACAAGCACGCCGTTTTTTTTGTTGAGAACAAACAAGCACGGCGTTTTTTTGTTGAGAACGAACAATCACGCAGTTTTTTTTGTTGAGAACAAACAAGCACGGCCTTTTTTTGTTGAGAACGAACGAGCACGCCATTTTTAGCAAACAAACAAGCACACAGTTTTTTGCGAACGAACAAGCACGCCGTTTTTTGCAAACGAACAAACAGGGCTCCTTCAGCACCTCCCTGGAGGGTGTCGCAACTTCCTCCTCTGATTACTTGGGCCGACAGTTGGGACAGTCGGCGCCCACAGTCTTAACCATAAGCCCAAGGACTCAGTTTGCAGGGAGTCGCGACCCCACCACCCAGGGAGATGTCGCCGACACCCCCCGGGCGTGCCGCAACTCCCTGCGGACTTTGTTCTTGGGCCGACGGTTGGGACAGTGGGCGCCCAGAACCATCTTAACAACCGGCCCAAGGACTTAGACCACAGGGAGTCGCAGCACCCCCAGGGGGTGGTGACGAAACCCCAAACGCTTCGAACGAACAAGCACGCCGTTTTTTGTTGAGAACAAACAAGCACGGCCTTTTTTTGTTGAGAACGAACGAGCACGCCGTTTTTTTGCGAACGAACAAGCACGCAGTTTTTTTGCGAACGAACAAGCACGCAGATTGAGAAGGAACAAAAGCAGTTTTTTTGTTGAGAAAAAGGACGCACTTTTTGAGAACGAACAAGCACGCAGTTTTTTTGCGAACGAAGAAGCACGCCGTTTTTTGCGAACGAACAAGCACGCAGTTTTTTGCGAACGAACAAACAGGGCTCCTTCAGCACCTCCCTGGAGGGTGTCGCAACTTCCTCCTCTGATTACTTGGGCCGACAGTTGGGACAGTCGGCGCCCACAGTCTTAACCATAAGCCCAAGGACTCAGTTTGCAGGGAGTCGCGACCCCACCACCCAGGGAGATGTCGCCGACACCCCCCGGGCGTGCCGAAACTCCCTGCGGACTTTGTTCTTGGGCCGACGGTTGGGACAGTGGGCGCCCAGAACCATCTTAACAACCGGCCCAAGGACTTAGACCACAGGGAGTCGCAGCACCCCCAGGGGGTGGTGACGAAACCCCAAACGCTTCGAACGAACAAGCACGCCGTTTTTTGTTGAGAACAAACAAGCACGCCGTTTTTTTTGTTGAGAACAAACAAGCACGGCGTTTTTTTGTTGAGAACGAACAATCACGCAGTTTTTTTTGTTGAGAACAAACAAGCACGGCCTTTTTTTGTTGAGAACGAACGAGCACGCCATTTTTAGCAAACAAACAAGCACACAGTTTTTTGCGAACGAACAAGCACGCCGTTTTTTGCAAACGAACAAACAGGGCTCCTTCAGCACCTCCCTGGAGGGTGTCGCAACTTCCTCCTCTGATTACTTGGGCCGACAGTTGGGACAGTCGGCGCCCACAGTCTTAACCATAAGCCCAAGGACTCAGTTTGCAGGGAGTCGCGACCCCACCACCCAGGGAGATGTCGCCGACACCCCCCGGGCGTGCCGCAACTCCCTGCGGACTTTGTTCTTGGGCCGACGGTTGGGACAGTGGGCGCCCAGAACCATCTTAACAACCGGCCCAAGGACTTAGACCACAGGGAGTCGCAGCACCCCCAGGGAGTTGCGACGAAACCCCAAACGCTTTGAACGAACAAGCACGCCGTTTTTTGTTGAGAACAAACAAGCACGGCCTTTTTTTGTTGAGAACGAACGAGCACGCCGTTTTTTTGCGAACGAACAAGCACGCAGTTTTTTTGCGAACGAACAAGCACGCAGATTGAGAAGGAACAAAAGCAGTTTTTTTGTTGAGAAAAAGGACGCACTTTTTGAGAACGAACAAGCACGCAGTTTTTTTGCGAACGAACAAGCACGCCGTTTTTTTTGTTGAGAACAAACAAGCACGGCGTTTTTTTGTTGAGAACGAACAATCACGCAGTTTTTTTTGTTGAGAATGAACAAGCACGAGACTGCTTCTCTTCAAGTTTGAGAGCGAACAAATTTTGAAGTTTGAGGGCGGACGATTTTCGAGTTTTAGAGCTAACTATTTCTTGAGTTTGAGGGTAAATTATTTTTTGAGTTTGAGTGCGAACAATTTGAGAGCAAATGATTTTTCTCGAGTTTGAGAGCTGGAGAGCGAGCTTGAGAGTATGAGTGTGCGAGTACCTTCTCTCCTCTCTGGCCTGATGTTTGGGGGATCATCATCATCATCATCATCATCATGTTCACCTGTATAAAAAAGATCTTCATGAAGAAAAAATGAGATTAGTTACATAAAAATAAAAACCAAGCAAACAGAAAGCAATACAGCAATTAATATTCATACACAAGATTTTTAACATGATAAAAATTCTAAAATCTTTTCTGGTAAAATCTTACTAAAGTGAGCTTACTTCAAAAAAAAAAAAAAAAAAAAAAAAAAAAAAAATCATCCTACTTGCATTAAAAGCGGGCCTTACAGAACAGTTCGGTCTTTGCCTAAATAATAATAATAAATGTTTTTTGAGCAGCAGATCAGCATATTAGAATGATTTCTGAAGTATCAAGTGACACTGAAGACAGAATGATGACGTTGAAAATTCATGCCCTGTCCAAATATCCACACTTGCGGTGTTGCACATTTTATTGGTGCAAAGATGAGTAGGCTATGTGTATTTTGTACATCATTTGCAACTGCTTTTTAATCACTTAATTAGAAGCACCACAATTTTATTATTTTGTCCTCTGTTAGTTACATAGCGAGCACTGAACAGGCATTTAAAAGTTTATTTTAAAATGCAAAGTACTGAAAATGATCATTTAAAAATATACTCTGTATATACAATTTTTTGCAACACAAAGTGTGTCCCATCAGGTAATCAAAAGTTCTATACACACTTGCAGTCTTCACGCCTACTTGAACACTTGACCACTTGTCTACTTGCGTGACGTAACTCCTGTATTGGGCTCAAGTGCAAAGACCGCAAGTGTGGGTATGAAGGTATATTTGGTGCAAAACAACTGTGACAATGGAATTTGTAGTTGTAGAGAATAGCCACACATGTGTATCCCTTTTGCACCATATATCTATGGAAATGTGGAGCAAAAGTGAGCTGTGCATCTGTAGAGGCAGCAGCGGGCACTGTTCTGAGATCAGAGAATTTCGGCCAATCAGAAGAGCTAGTTGGGGTCATTAGTAGGCTATCAAAGCCCGTTTCCGCCACAATTAAGTAAAAAAAAAAATGATTCTTTAAGTCATTATATTGAGAAATGAGGGCTGAGTCCAAAAACGCCTACTTCTCTACTATATAGTAGGGGAAAAGCAGTAGGCAAGCGAATAAGTATGTCTGAAAGCTCAGTATTCATAAAAGAGTAGTCGAGAAGTTCCCGGATGGCCTACTGCTTCCGCCCAGATTCTGAAGTGTTCCTCGATGGATACTTTTCTATCCCAGGAGGACACGGGAGAGGATACGTCATAGTCGAACATGGAGGAGAAAAGCGACACGGATGCTGTCAAATGTGAGTATTGAAAACCAAAAACATGGTTCACATTTGTTGAACTACTGTAGAGTAAACTGTTGAATGTGTAAAGATTAAGTATAGTTGTGATTTTACTGTAAAAAACACGATTTATGATAACGGGATCTCTAGTAAACACACATAACTTAATTTTCAGAAGTGGAATTAAAACCATATTCTAAACCATATACATCATAAAGATGCTTACTTAATGTTTATTTAACATCTGACAGGAACATCTTTAAGTATTATGACTTATGAGTGATGGATTATGATCTATGAGTGATGTGTGTGTGCTATTATGTAGAATTCACTGTTGTCAACACCGCTTACATTACATGAATGAAAATAATGTAAATAAATAAATCTACATAAAATAAACATAAGTTATCTATTGTATTTGTCCGTTAGTACTGTTAATAAATTAAGGAACATTTATGTTGGATAAAAAGTGAGTTAACACATCATCAACTACCTCAACATGTAAATGTAGATTTGAGCACATAAATCTCAGAGGAAACTTGAATCTTGTCTGATGTTACAGGGACAGATGATCACACGTGTGTTTATCCGGTGGAGAGAGACTGATGAAGGAATGATGCCATCAAAGGCTTTGAGTGAGGATACTACAGAAATGAATAAATAAAAAAAAAAAAAAATAAAAAAAAAAAAATCTACTTAAATCTTAAGTTGTAGTTTAATTATTGTAACTTAAACAGCACTTTTCTGATTCTTGATTTCTGTGCATTTGCTGCAGAGCTTTTGTGGTGAAGCAGGACCTGCAAGACAAGGTGACGGTGGCATTTGTGAACAAAAAAAAAAAAAAAAAAAGGGGGGGGAAACCTGAAACAAAAATATAAAGTAAGATAATTTTGTTACTTCTAATACAGAAATCAGATGACATTGCGCTGTTAAGATGACTGCTTTTGTATGATGATTGTGCATTTTTGTAGGATGTGAAATGTCCTCAGACTGGTGTGAGCACTGAGGATGCAGAGCCACAGCAGATCCTGGAAATGGTGTAGATGACCATGGATGAGACCCTCCATCACTCCTCCTGCCCTTACTGCCTCATCTGACCTGATGTTGCTGTGATTTCTTCATCCTCAGTGAGCCCAGAGCCAGCGAGAGCATCTAGACAAAGACAAAAAGGACATTGATGTGATTTTGGTCCAGTTTGTTCTGCTGGTTTCTGTTCATACAATGGAGCTCAACTTTCATAAGCTTCAAAAGCATCATCAAATAATGTCATGAAGCTTCTGCAAGTCAGGCTCCACTGACTGATACTGAATTGTAAAACGTTTTAATCTGTTCAAATGATTTACAGGTAGTCATGCTCATGGAGAGCACATGTTTGGAGCAGACACAGCGGCAGCCAGATTGTCCCGCACATCTTCTCCCACTCTTGCTTCCAGGTTGTTGTGGGGTTCAGGGGTCCATCATCATGGTCTTCCTCATCCTCTGGATCAACAATGTCCCCATTGAGAAGAGCAGCAGTGAGGGACATGATGGACGGCAAAGACGGGTGAAGGTGTTCACGGTGGTCAGCTGCTTCATCAGAATAAAGCTGCAGAATGGGCACAGCTGTGTTGAGAAGGCAGCAGGACTGTAAATACGTGATTGTTAGAACAATAAGTTTGAATCAAGCTTTGTTTCATGTGTTATTTACTTGTGTATGCATTTATTGTCATTGTTACTTTTATTAATTCTTTTACTTTTTTATTAATTATGCTATTATTATTACTTCATGCATTAATTCATTGCTTGACGTGTATTGATGGAGGTGTATTCACATCAGCTGTATTTGTCTAGTGTGTATTCATGCACAGCTATGTCATTTTGCTTGTTTTACTAAAGAAGTAAAACAAAGTAATAAAGTTTTGGTCAGCATTTATCATTATTATTGTGTGTAAGTGTTGGAGTGTGCTAGCAAAGCAATTCATTCTGGGGTAATCTTAATTTTTAAGCAGTGATACTTACATTTGAGTATAAAATCATCAGTCCTCTCCAAAGGCGAGATCTTCGAGCAGCTGTCCGACGTCTTCTTTGTGCAGACATTGCTAACACTGAGGAAAACCGCACTAGGTAGGGTTGTGGAGTTACTGGTGCTGTGAGGTGTTAGTGCACCTGTCACTCATATCTTTATTTTTACTGCAGGACCTATAATTACATACAAGATCAGGGAAAATACCATGGTTGTGTCTTTAACAATGAACAATAATAATGACAAAAAACAACAACAACATGAATATGGGTTTGTATACATATTTTGAGATTATATACACAAAGCATGATGACGAGGTTAAATATTTTGAATACATCACAATGCATAAAAAGTATTTATTTATTTCTTCATTCGTTTATTATTTATAAGCCTGAGGGATGAAACTAGAGCTAATTCAACAAGAAAAAGAGGAAAACGTAAAGGAGATTTATGCCACTTTTGCTTGTGGATGAACATTTTTGCATATAAAATAAAGAAATTAACAGCATATTCACGTGAATTTGGGTTTTCGTAACAAAATAAACTGTGGGTCACATTAGTAGTTAAATATAAGAACTTTAAATTAACCCAAAATATATTAGTTATACTACAATCACAAAATAAATGGGCAGCTGTTTCTTCAACAAGAGCACAAAATAAACGAGTTTAATCAATATCAATATATTTACAGATTGATGAATTAAACCTGTCACTCATATCTTTTAAGTTGTTGCGCTTGTGATAACGTCGTAGGTCACATGATAACGTCAACATGGCGGATTATGTCCGGATCGCATTCATACTCAACGAGATTTGGCTATTAAGTACCTACTCTACCTACTCATTGAGTAGACGGTTTCGGACGCAGCCATTCTCATAATTGGGTCATTCTACAGAAACGTCCACTTTTCTGTCCCTAGACTTTACAGAAATATTACACTTGAAAAACACTTTAGGATTACAATTTTTTTTTATATTTTAATATGAAACAATGTTATTTGAACAATTAAACCTTCTTGAGCCATCAATGTGGCAATATTTGTTTTTTAATTAATTATAAAATTTCCAGCGCCACAGAAGTGCTCGTCCCCACAGTCATGTACAGAGGGAAAGAGCTTTATTTTGAGCTCAGAAACAGGTTTTTCTACCATTTCAAATACAATAATGTATGCATAACTATCAAATATATGATGTAAATGACAAAAAAAAAAAACAAATGCTGAATAAATATTATAAAATATTTAACGAAAGTAGTGGTTCCCTGGAGTTGTGTCACTGGTGTTTCCTTTAACAAAAATCTCTTATTTTGGGAAAAAAAAACAAAAAAACAAAAAACAGATGACATCACTTGACTTCCTTCTTCCTACTTCCTGAAGATCAATGAAGAAAGGCCAATGGAAAGTCCACCATCTCTTTTCAGTTATCAGAAATTTTAATTAGAAAATCATAATTTCATATGAAGCTTTTAGTTGAAGTCACTGGTATGACCTACTTTATTGTTAGGGAATTTTAAAAAACTAGAATACAAATGGATTAAACTACTTAATTTAGTGAATATACCATGATTGACAACGTGGGTTGATACCTTGCAGCAGCCATTTTGTAAAGTGCATTTTTCATGAAAATTGTCACTGGTGTTACTGTCACTGGTGTTACCCGTTTATAGATAAACTTTATTCAAAGCTATTCATTTAGTTCTTTTGCACAAAATAGCACTATGATTACGTGATTCTAACTTTTCTTTCTCATTGTTAATCCTCCTTTGGTCAGATATGGCTAAATTGAGTGCAGCTCAGAAGCAGCGACTTTACAGACAGCGTATTTTACAGACATTTTTAAGATGTTGTTCATGATCTTTTACTGACTGCTTTCACCAAGTGTCAATGATAAGTCTTTGTATACCAAATGTAAAAATTTAGTCCCATCTACTTATAGTTGAAGAATAAGGATCTTTGGTCCTATGTATACGTCACTGTGTCACTGGTGTTACTGTTTTTTGTCTGTCACGTTAAATAAAATGTGTCATATGTGACATGGTAATAATTTTACATTCATTGAATTCTGCTACACTCAAGAATTAAGATTTAAAGGATTGCATCATTACTTGTTTATAACTGTTTTTTAAATATTTTCATTGTTATAGCAAATACATGGTTGCGTAATTGAATTAACATCATTCAAATCACACTTTTAACTAACCCGATTTAAACAAAACAAAAAAAAACAACAACAAAAAACAAAAACAAAAAAAACACACATAATGACTGCATGTGCTGAAAAAACTGAGAAATAATATTTCATAAAAACGTTTAAAAATGCCAGAGAAGTAAGGTAACACCAGTGACAAAATTGGTACATGCGGTCTTTAAATAAATGCACAAAAAAAAACAAAAAAAAAAAAAGAAAGAAAATCATTAAGCTGTCATTTATGTGTATTCATAAAGTCAAAGTGTAATATAATGTGGTCTAAGTTTAAATGTTAGAAAAAGAAATACATTTTAAGACATTGTCATACCAAAAGTGGACGTTTCTGTAGAATGACCCAATTATGACTTCTCTCGTAATAATGACTTATTTTCTCGTAATAATGAGAAACTTTCTCGTAATGACTTCATAATGAGAAACTTCTACGCATGCGCAAAGCAGAGCGCAAAGCGTGACACGCTAGCGACATCCGCAGGTCAAATGCGAGAACTCCGCAACCATAGCACGTTCTGCAAAAGTGTAATCTATAATACCAAATATAATATCACATTATTGATCAATTTGCAGTAGGCTATATGAGAGGATTTAGTCTTATTTATTTGTAACATTCATTTGTATTTTTGTGTATGAACACACCTCATATTCAAGTCTGTTACAGACCGCTTCATCTGGAAAGCTGTCTACAAACAACTGCTAAACATTTTCAAGCAGTTCATACATAAACATTTTAAAAGGTGTTTTCTGTATAGGCTAACCTGCACATCAAATAGCCTAGACTCATCCGCGAATTAGCCTACGTGTTAAAGTGCATATTGCAGGTTAGAGCAGTGATTCAGTGCATAGAAAAATGTAGGAACTAGATTCTTTAAAAATGCACGTATAAATACGCTACTTAGGCTCTCTGGAGTCGTTTTTTGTGAGAAAATTTTACTTCCGTACAGATTATCATCATGTATCAGGCAATAGCAAAGGTAGTATTGATCATCTAGGAGTATCGATTACTAACAGAAACTAATAAACTTGGATCAGGCGTATGTCACACTCGTTAGCCTAATATCCGTCCACACTAACGTTATGTGATATAGCGGGTTGTAATCACGACTGATTTGGTAGTTAGCAAATGTGTATAAAAAAGAATAATTAAAAAAAGACGGTGATGAATTCACATACTGATTTGCAGATGAGCTAAATTTGTCCGTGACTTCACATTTTTTGATGCGGGTGTGTGAATGCGTTTTGCACCATATTCACTGCGTCAACTGTAGCAAAATTGTGAGCATACGAGTTTCTTAATTTGTGTTTTGTAGAACAGGATTTGTGCACCTGCAATGAAGAATTTCTACAAGTTTGCAACTCTTAAAACATTTTTCGGTGCCTTCAAATTGACTGATACACATGTGTGGCTATTCTCTACAACTACAAATTCCACTGTCACAGATGCTCAGTTGTTTTGCACCAAATATACCTTCATATGCGGGTATTTGGACAGGGCATCAGCTTTGCCAACACAGGAAAGAATAAATGACATTTTAAAATATATTCAAACAAAAAAACGGTTTTTAAATTGTAAAATTTCACAATAATATTGCTTGTTTTGTATTTTTAAACCAAATAGCCTAATTGCAGCCTTGGTTAGGGTTAGAGTGCACTTAATATATATAAATCTTAACGACCTCAAACTTTTGAACGGCAGTATACATCATGGATCGCGTCAATTAAAAAGAGAAGAAAAAAAAGGGTCGCGCTTAAAAAAAGTTTGAAAAGAACTGGAGCAACGGAGCATCAGCGGGAGCGCGCCTGCCTTCAGGTGAACGATCCTAAAATTATTTTAGAGCTCCTTGTAATCAATCCACTTTATTTTCCTTATTTGAAATTAAACTGCATAGGTTATATTTTATTTTTGAATTATTCATTCATTAAATTATAAAAGTAAGGTGAAGATGGAAGTAACTTAAAATGTTATTAGTGTATTGTTACTTTTCAGTATAATACAGTAGGCTAAAACTACTGCGCTTCCAGGATTTTAAGGAGCTCGGATGGCAATCAGTTGACAGATTTTTATTACAAGAGTAATAGTGAATATTTTTGAACGCACTTATTTTATCTTATTAAACAAATGTTTGGCACCGACCATTAAAGTTAATATTTGGGTAAAAAGCTAACCAGTAAAAGCGCTTTAATAATTGAATTGGCAGTGAAGAAGTTTCTCAAAAATATAAATTCACACAGTTAACATCTATAAGTAAGAATATAAATCTCCACGATTGCTTCAATGCCCTTGTTAAACCAGTTGGAAAAAGAAAAAGGATTTATGAGCTGATAATACACTGCCTGACTGTGACACTCAAACTAAATTAGAACAAACAAAAACAAACAAAAACAAACAAAAATAAAAAACGCACCATCACTAGGTTCTACACAACAAAAGCAGGACAATTAACTTACCAAACAAATGAAGAAGTGGATCATCACAGTCTTTCATCTTCTCTCGTTCAGCATCCACTGAAGCGGGAGCGCGCGGTGCACGCTCGTGATATTTATAGTCGCGGACACAACCATTGACACGCGAACAACCAGAGATTAAACTCGACAAATAACTGGACCTCAACTCTGCAAGCTTCTGTTCATGCCCTAACTAACACATTATTATTTAACAGACACTTATTTCACCATTGTAAAGGAGTTCGGTTTTAAAACAACAAACAACCCCCTTCATCCTAGACACTTGGTCTCTTCCACCTCCCATGATGCACCGCTGCACAGGTGGCAGATTATAAGAGTTCTGTTCTGAAACTGCTTCGGGTTCTTTGAATGTGAATCGGTCCAGAGTGAGGTGAAGTTTTCTACAGATTGAATGGGTTGCTTTTGGTTTAAGTTGTCCTGTGAAACACACACACACACGATATAGGCCCATCGGCCGATAAATGCTCATTTTTAAAGATATGGATCCGATAAGAAAATGAGGCATTATTAGATAATATTATTAGATGTATTACTCCTTCAGATGCGCGCTGTTCGCCATAACTCCCAGCTAACACACAGTTACGTTGTGACGACGTAACTGGACCGGACCATATTCGTTGTAGCAACGTACCAAATAACGTTCCAGGGACGTAACTTTGTGATTCCCATATTCTATTCAAGGTCCCATAACCTTGAAATCCATGCAGAACTGATAAACACTTCATTCTCTGCTATAAAACCTTATAAATTCTAATTGTTATAGGGAACTGTATTGCTTTGGTTAATACATTTGCAGATCAAAATGTGTAATGGAAACCAATAGAAACCCTATTATAGAAATAGAAAATGGCTAGAAACACACTGCATCCATGTAATCATCAGCATTGTTACTTTGTACAATTACTAAGCCAATACATTTGAACATTACCATGTAACCATGATTTAACCATGTAAAGGGTTATCAAGTTATGAGTACAGAAAATTGAACGCATGAATTCATAAATCGAACACATTCATAGATCAAACAATACAATCAATAAATAAATGTAACCAATGATTAATATGTTTTATTCTTTTTATTGAAAGTGTTTTATCATTAGAGAGATGGGTATAGTTAAATAATGATTTTATCACTGATATTTATAGATACTCTTATGATTACTACTGTCCATAATTTGGCACAAAAATGACAAAGATATGAAAAAAATTCAGCAGATATTTTATTACTTTATTTGCAAAAATATTTTAAACCGTTTCCTAAGTGTCTTGTATGAGGCACCTGCTACAAATATACTGAGGTAATGTGCTTTAATACTGCTTTACTGCCAGACAATATCACAATTACCAAAGATATACAGTCCTTGAGCTTCCCAAAAGCTAAAAAATCCAGATGACATTCATAAAGAGTAAAAGATATGTGTAAAGAACAATAAAGAGATTTTTTAGCATTTCTTCAAATAATAGTTTGGCCCAACCAAAAATACATGTACAGTTTTTGTTCAAGAAAATGAACATGTGGACTTTCTCAGGAAGAATTTGAGATCTCTCAGTACCATGTCCTCAGCTGTGTAGAACACTCTTTCCGACAGTGTTGCAGAGGAAGATGATGGAGAGCTGTGAGAGAAGAGGAAGAGTGTCTTTCTCAGGCTCTTCCGAGGCAAGGATAGGAGGATGGTCTCAATATATTCACTTTGGATTTTTGCAAACTGGAAGCTAAAAAAAAAATGTTATTGTAGTAGTTATTGTAGTCAGGTTTATTGTTTGTTAGAAAGGTATGAGGAAAGCATGTTTAACTTACATGTTCCTCCTCTTCTTCATCCTGAGCTGCACTGTCACCTCGGTCACCACTGCCATCATCATCCTCCTCTGGCAGCTGAAAGGGAGGATTACACATTGTTAGAAGTTGCATTTTTACTTTTGAAAGCAGTCTCTTCTACTTACCAAGGCTGCATTTGATGAGAAAATACAGTAAAATAATAATAATGTAAAATAGTTTTACTATTAACTTTTTTCTATTTTAATCTATTTTAAAAAGGAAGTTATTCCTGTGATCAAAGCTGAATTTTCAGCATCATTACTCCAGTCTTCAGTGTCACATGATCCTTCAGAAATCATTCTAATATGATGATTTGCTGCTCAAGAACACAAAAATATGAAGCAGCACATTTCAAAAGAAATGTCTGAGCATCAATTCAGCATATTAGAATGATCAAGGATCAAGTGGCACTGAAGACTAGAAAAATGATGCTGAAAATTTTCCATAAATTAAATTTTGCAACATCTTCCAAATCTCAATATCTTTGACTGGCAGTGTACATTATTACATTTAGATAATAAACAGTGCACAAATTCTCAGAGAACTTACATTTTAACGATTACTTCCCTCACTGCTGACTCCTTCAAGCTGGGGACACACTGAACGACTAGCTGAAGCATTCTAAGACTGAAATCAACACACCTTCGACTGAAGCGGATTTAAATACTTACAGATTATAAACACAGACTGAACGCAACTGGCTCTGACTCCACATGTTTGGGCAAGATCAGTTGAAAGTATCAAATTACATTTATAATCGGCCTTACAGGCGTTAAGTGTGTCCCTGGCTTTAGTCTTTGTCAGACTTACTCATTTTTCACCTTTCCCTTGAATCTAGGGTCTATTATAGCAGCCTCCTCAAAAAATATATCTTCCTGTACACGAAATCACGAAAAAAATATTTTAAGAAAAAAATACAGTAAGGGCATATTTCATGTAGCCTAAATTAATTGCGATTATGAAGTTTTTTAATTTTTGAAAGTATTTTGAAATCATTAAAATATTATCATGTATATATTGTAAGTCACAACATTATTTGTTTTTATCATGACATGAATTCATGTCGTTCCAAACCTGTTAAGAGTTTCGTTCATCTTCAAAACACAAATAAAGATAATTTAATGAAATCTGAGAGCTTGAAGTATGAACTGGGAATAAATACAAACTGAACATGCACAAAACTGCACATGTATGCACATTTATTCGTATTATGACACATTCTTTTGCTAAAAAGCAAATGACACTTCACATGAACAGAGAGCAAACCACTGGAAAAAAGCGACTTCCGGTCATGTGACTGATTGCTGATATGGAGCCAATGTGAAGCATCATCACAGCATCAGTGAGCTGTTTGACTAGTAGTTGTGTGGGACTGTGTGTACTTTTTCAAGTGAAGGTAAGCGTGTATTGCATTTTCTTTGTTTGGTCATGCTTATTTTATGTCAACATCCATCCCTGTTACGTTTGTGAGTTATGTTAGTGTTGTTTTGAATGATGGGAGATTTTCTCTCTCTCAGGTGTTTTAAAATGTTGTATTTTTGGAGTACCATCTCAATGGATGCTGTCACCAGCTTTCAAGTATTATTCATCAATAGGCAAAGAACTTTTATTTTATCATAAAAAAAAACATCAAAATAACAGTATGAAATAAAAGTACACTTTTATTTAAAGCCATACACTTTGTTCATGACATATATACACATATAAAACATAAATAACATAAAAAATAATTATACCATCTCTGGGACCAAGTATATCTAGTTAAATCTAGAGCATGTGTTTGTACAACATTTGGACTTATTTGATTTTATTCTTCCTCTCTCGTCTCCAGTTCAGTTTCCGGGTGACGAATCGGAGCAGATTCTCCACACCGTCGTCTTCATACTTCGCCCGCCACTGATGGAGAACCTCTTCACCTTCAACAGGTACGTTTTTAACATAAAGATGGACCTGTTCTGCTCTGCACACTACTGGTTTGAAATAGTTCAGATTTTGTAATGTTTTTGAAAGTCTATTTTCTGTTCATCAAGGCTGCATTATTTGATCTGAAATGCAGTAAAACAGTAATATTATGGCATTATTTATAAGAACTGTTGTTTATTTTAAAATGCTGTGTATTCCTGTTATGCAAAGCTGAATTTTCAGCAGCACGTGATCCTTCAGAAATCATTCTAATATGCTAATCAAGAAACATTTCTGATTATCAATACAGTTGTGCTGCTTCAGGTTTTTGTGAAAACTGTGATACACTGTCATTCAAAAGTTTGGGGTAGAGTAAAAATTCTTTTATTCAGCAAGGACACATTAAATTAAAATATGTTACAAAAGATGCCCATTTCACATAAATGCTGTTATTTTGAACCTTCTATTCATCAAAGAATCCTGAAAAATCTGTTACTGTTTCCACAAAAACTATTTTTAACATTAATGAAAAGATCCATTATTAATAACTGAGCACCAGTAATAATTGCTAATAACCGAGCAGCAAATCATCATATTAGAATGATTTCTGAAGGATCATGTGACACTGAAGACTGGAGTAATGATGCTGAAAATTCAGCTTTGATCACAGGAATAACTTCCTTTTTAAAATAGATTAAAATAGAAAAAAGTTAATAGTAAAACTATTTTACATTATTATTATTTTACTGTATTTTCTCATCAAATGCAGCCTTGGTAAGTAGAAGAGACTGCTTTCAAAAGTAAAAATGCAACTTCTAACAATGTGTAATCCTCCCTTTCAGCTGCCAGAGGAGGATGATGATGGCAGTGGTGACCGAGGTGACAGTGCAGCTCAGGATGAAGAAGAGGAGGAACATGTAAGTTAAACATGCTTTCCTCATACCTTTCTAACAAACAATAAACCTGACTACAATAACTACTACAATAACATTTTTTTTTTTTAGCTTCCAGTTTGCAAAAATCCAAAGTGAATATATTGAGACCATCCTCCTATCCTTGCCTCGGAAGAGCCTGAGAAAGACACTCTTCCTCTTCTCTCACAGCTCTCCATCATCTTCCTCTGCAACACTGTCGGAAAGAGTGTTCTACACAGCTGAGGACATGGTACTGAGAGATCTCAAATTCTTCCTGAGAAAGTCCACATGTTCATTTTCTTGAACAAAAACTGTACATGTATTTTTGGTTGGGCCAAACTATTATTTGAAGAAATGCTAAAAAATCTCTTTATTGTTCTTTACACATATCTTTTACTCTTTATGAATGTCATCTGGATTTTTTAGCTTTTGGGAAGCTCAAGGACTGTATATCTTTGGTAATTGTGATATTGTCTGGCAGTAAAGCAGTATTAAAGCACATTACCTCAGTATATTTGTAGCAGGTGCCTCATACAAGACACTTAGGAAACGGTTTAAAATATTTTTGCAAATAAAGTAATAAAATATCTGCTGAATTTTTTTCATATCTTTGTCATTTTTGTGCCAAATTATGGACAGTAGTAATCATAAGAGTATCTATAAATATCAGTGATAAAATCATTATTTAACTATACCCATCTCTCTAATGATAAAACACTTTCAATAAAAAGAATAAAACATATTAATCATTGGTTACATTTATTTATTGATTGTATTGTTTGATCTATGAATGTGTTCGATTTATGAATTCATGCGTTCAATTTTCTGTACTCATAACTTGATAACCCTTTACATGGTTAAATCATGGTTACATGGTAATGTTCAAATGTATTGGCTTAGTAATTGTACAAAGTAACAATGCTGATGATTACATGGATGCAGTGTGTTTCTAGCCATTTTCTATTTCTATAATAGGGTTTCTATTGGTTTCCATTACACATTTTGATCTGCAAATGTATTAACCAAAGCAATACAGTTCCCTATAACAATTAGAATTTATAAGGTTTTATAGCAGAGAATGAAGTGTTTATCAGTTCTGCATGGATTTCAAGGTTATGGGACCTTGAATAGAATATGGGAATCACAAAGTTACGTCCCTGGAACGTTATTTGGTACGTTGCTACAACGAATATGGTCCGGTCCAGTTACGTCGTCACAACGTAACTGTGTGTTAGCTGGGAGTTATGGCGAACAGCGCGCATCTGAAGGAGTAATACATCTAATAATATTATCTAATAATGCCTCATTTTCTTATCGGATCCATATCTTTAAAAATGAGCATTTATCGGCCGATGGGCCTATATCGTGTGTGTGTGTGTTTCACAGGACAACTTAAACCAAAAGCAACCCATTCAATCTGTAGAAAACTTCACCTCACTCTGGACCGATTCACATTCAAAGAACCCGAAGCAGTTTCAGAACAGAACTCTTATAATCTGCCACCTGTGCAGCGGTGCATCATGGGAGGTGGAAGAGACCAAGTGTCTAGGATGAAGGGGGTTGTTTGTTGTTTTAAAACCGAACTCCTTTACAATGGTGAAATAAGTGTCTGTTAAATAATAATGTGTTAGTTAGGGCATGAACAGAAGCTTGCAGAGTTGAGGTCCAGTTATTTGTCGAGTTTAATCTCTGGTTGTTCGCGTGTCAATGGTTGTGTCCGCGACTATAAATATCACGAGCGTGCACCGCGCGCTCCCGCTTCAGTGGATGCTGAACGAGAGAAGATGAAAGACTGTGATGATCCACTTCTTCATTTGTTTGGTAAGTTAATTGTCCTGCTTTTGTTGTGTAGAACCTAGTGATGGTGCGTTTTTTATTTTTGTTTGTTTTTGTTTGTTTTTGTTTGTTCTAATTTAGTTTGAGTGTCACAGTCAGGCAGTGTATTATCAGCTCATAAATCCTTTTTCTTTTTCCAACTGGTTTAACAAGGGCATTGAAGCAATCGTGGAGATTTATATTCTTACTTATAGATGTTAACTGTGTGAATTTATATTTTTGAGAAACTTCTTCACTGCCAATTCAATTATTAAAGCGCTTTTACTGGTTAGCTTTTTACCCAAATATTAACTTTAATGGTCGGTGCCAAACATTTGTTTAATAAGATAAAATAAGTGCGTTCAAAAATATTCACTATTACTCTTGTAATAAAAATCTGTCAACTGATTGCCATCCGAGCTCCTTAAAATCCTGGAAGCGCAGTAGTTTTAGCCTACTGTATTATACTGAAAAGTAACAATACACTAATAACATTTTAAGTTACTTCCATCTTCACCTTACTTTTATAATTTAATGAATGAATAATTCAAAAATAAAATATAACCTATGCAGTTTAATTTCAAATAAGGAAAATAAAGTGGATTGATTACAAGGAGCTCTAAAATAATTTTAGGATCGTTCACCTGAAGGCAGGCGCGCTCCCGCTGATGCTCCGTTGCTCCAGTTCTTTTCAAACTTTTTTTTAAGCGCGACCCTTTTTTTTCTTCTTTTAATTGACGCGATCCATGATGTATACTGCCGTTCAAAAGTTTGAGGTCGTTAAGATTTATATATATTAAGTGCACTCTAACCCTAACCAAGGCTGCAATTAGGCTATTTGGTTTAAAAATACAAAACAAGCAATATTATTGTGAAATTTTACAATTTAAAAACCGTTTTTTTGTTTGAATATATTTTAAAATGTCATTTATTCTTTCCTGTGTTGGCAAAGCTGATGCCCTGTCCAAATACCCGCATATGAAGGTATATTTGGTGCAAAACAACTGAGCATCTGTGACAGTGGAATTTGTAGTTGTAGAGAATAGCCACACATGTGTATCAGTCAATTTGAAGGCACCGAAAAATGTTTTAAGAGTTGCAAACTTGTAGAAATTCTTCATTGCAGGTGCACAAATCCTGTTCTACAAAACACAAATTAAGAAACTCGTATGCTCACAATTTTGCTACAGTTGACGCAGTGAATATGGTGCAAAACGCATTCACACACCCGCATCAAAAAATGTGAAGTCACGGACAAATTTAGCTCATCTGCAAATCAGTATGTGAATTCATCACCGTCTTTTTTTAATTATTCTTTTTTATACACATTTGCTAACTACCAAATCAGTCGTGATTACAACCCGCTATATCACATAACGTTAGTGTGGACGGATATTAGGCTAACGAGTGTGACATACGCCTGATCCAAGTTTATTAGTTTCTGTTAGTAATCGATACTCCTAGATGATCAATACTACCTTTGCTATTGCCTGATACATGATGATAATCTGTACGGAAGTAAAATTTTCTCACAAAAAACGACTCCAGAGAGCCTAAGTAGCGTATTTATACGTGCATTTTTAAAGAATCTAGTTCCTACATTTTTCTATGCACTGAATCACTGCTCTAACCTGCAATATGCACTTTAACACGTAGGCTAATTCGCGGATGAGTCTAGGCTATTTGATGTGCAGGTTAGCCTATACAGAAAACACCTTTTAAAATGTTTATGTATGAACTGCTTGAAAATGTTTAGCAGTTGTTTGTAGACAGCTTTCCAGATGAAGCGGTCTGTAACAGACTTGAATATGAGGTGTGTTCATACACAAAAATACAAATGAATGTTACAAATAAATAAGACTAAATCCTCTCATATAGCCTACTGCAAATTGATCAATAATGTGATATTATATTTGGTATTATAGATTACACTTTTGCAGAACGTGCTATGGTTGCGGAGTTCTCGCATTTGACCTGCGGATGTCGCTAGCGTGTCACGCTTTGCGCTCTGCTTTGCGCATGCGTAGAAGTTTCTCATTATGAAGTCATTACGAGAAAGTTTCTCATTATTACGAGAAAATAAGTCATTATTACGAGAGAAGTCATAATTGGGTCATTCTACAGAAACGTCCACTTTTGGTATGACAATGTCTTAAAATGTATTTCTTTTTCTAACATTTAAACTTAGACCACATTATATTACACTTTGACTTTATGAATACACATAAATGACAGCTTAATGATTTTCTTTTTTTTTTTTTTTTTTTTTTTTTTTTTGTGCATTTACTTAAAGACCGCATGTACCAATTTTGTCACTGGTGTTACCTTACTTCTCTGGCATTTTTAAACGTTTTTATGAAATATTATTTCTCAGTTTTTTCAGCACATGCAGTCATTATGTGTGTTTTTTTTTTGTGTTTTTTTTTTTGTTGTTGTTGTTTTTTTTTGTTTTGTTTAAATCGGGTTAGTTAAAAGTGTGATTTGAATGATGTTAATTCAATTACGCAACCATGTATTTGCTATAACAATGAAAATATTTAAAAAACAGTTATAAACAAGTAATGATGCAATCCTTTAAATCTTAATTCTTGAGTGTAGCAGAATTCAATGAATGTAAAATTATTACCATGTCACATATGACACATTTTATTTAACGTGACAGACAAAAAACAGTAACACCAGTGACACAGTGACGTATACATAGGACCAAAGATCCTTATTCTTCAACTATAAGTAGATGGGACTAAATTTTTACATTTGGTATACAAAGACTTATCATTGACACTTGGTGAAAGCAGTCAGTAAAAGATCATGAACAACATCTTAAAAATGTCTGTAAAATACGCTGTCTGTAAAGTCGCTGCTTCTGAGCTGCACTCAATTTAGCCATATCTGACCAAAGGAGGATTAACAATGAGAAAGAAAAGTTAGAATCACGTAATCATAGTGCTATTTTGTGCAAAAGAACTAAATGAATAGCTTTGAATAAAGTTTATCTATAAACGGGTAACACCAGTGACAGTAACACCAGTGACAATTTTCATGAAAAATGCACTTTACAAAATGGCTGCTGCAAGGTATCAACCCACGTTGTCAATCATGGTATATTCACTAAATTAAGTAGTTTAATCCATTTGTATTCTAGTTTTTTAAAATTCCCTAACAATAAAGTAGGTCATACCAGTGACTTCAACTAAAAGCTTCATATGAAATTATGATTTTCTAATTAAAATTTCTGATAACTGAAAAGAGATGGTGGACTTTCCATTGGCCTTTCTTCATTGATCTTCAGGAAGTAGGAAGAAGGAAGTCAAGTGATGTCATCTGTTTTTTGTTTTTTTTTCCCAAAATAAGAGATTTTTGTTAAAGGAAACACCAGTGACACAACTCCAGGGAACCACTACTTTCGTTAAATATTTTATAATATTTATTCAGCATTTGTTTTTTTTTTTTGTCATTTACATCATATATTTGATAGTTATGCATACATTATTGTATTTGAAATGGTAGAAAAACCTGTTTCTGAGCTCAAAATAAAGCTCTTTCCCTCTGTACATGACTGTGGGGACGAGCACTTCTGTGGCGCTGGAAATTTTATAATTAATTAAAAAACAAATATTGCCACATTGATGGCTCAAGAAGGTTTAATTGTTCAAATAACATTGTTTCATATTAAAATATAAAAAAAAATTGTAATCCTAAAGTGTTTTTCAAGTGTAATATTTCTGTAAAGTCTAGGGACAGAAAAGTGGACGTTTCTGTAGAATGACCCAATTATGAGAATGGCTGCGTCCGAAACCGTCTACTCAATGAGTAGGTACTTAATAGCCAAATCTCGTTGAGTATGAATGCGATCCGGACATAATCCGCCATGTTGACGTTATCATGTGACCTACGACGTTATCACAAGCGCAACAACTTAAAAGATATGAGTGACAGGTTTAATTCATCAATCTGTAAATATATTGATATTGATTAAACTCGTTTATTTTGTGCTCTTGTTGAAGAAACAGCTGCCCATTTATTTTGTGATTGTAGTATAACTAATATATTTTGGGTTAATTTAAAGTTCTTATATTTAACTACTAATGTGACCCACAGTTTATTTTGTTACGAAAACCCAAATTCACGTGAATATGCTGTTAATTTCTTTATTTTATATGCAAAAATGTTCATCCACAAGCAAAAGTGGCATAAATCTCCTTTACGTTTTCCTCTTTTTCTTGTTGAATTAGCTCTAGTTTCATCCCTCAGGCTTATAAATAATAAACGAATGAAGAAATAAATAAATACTTTTTATGCATTGTGATGTATTCAAAATATTTAACCTCGTCATCATGCTTTGTGTATATAATCTCAAAATATGTATACAAACCCATATTCATGTTGTTGTTGTTTTTTGTCATTATTATTGTTCATTGTTAAAGACACAACCATGGTATTTTCCCTGATCTTGTATGTAATTATAGGTCCTGCAGTAAAAATAAAGATATGAGTGACAGGTGCACTAACACCTCACAGCACCAGTAACTCCACAACCCTACCTAGTGCGGTTTTCCTCAGTATTAGCAATGTCTGCACAAAGAAGACGTCGGACAGCTGCTCGAAGATCTCGCCTTTGGAGAGGACTGATGATTTTATACTCAAATGTAAGTATCACTGCTTAAAAATTAAGATTACCCCAGAATGAATTGCTTTGCTAGCACACTCCAACACTTACACACAATAATAATGATAAATGCTGACCAAAACTTTATTACTTTGTTTTACTTCTTTAGTAAAACAAGCAAAATGACATAGCTGTGCATGAATACACACTAGACAAATACAGCTGATGTGAATACACCTCCATCAATACACGTCAAGCAATGAATTAATGCATGAAGTAATAATAATAGCATAATTAATAAAAAAGTAAAAGAATTAATAAAAGTAACAATGACAATAAATGCATACACAAGTAAATAACACATGAAACAAAGCTTGATTCAAACTTATTGTTCTAACAATCACGTATTTACAGTCCTGCTGCCTTCTCAACACAGCTGTGCCCATTCTGCAGCTTTATTCTGATGAAGCAGCTGACCACCGTGAACACCTTCACCCGTCTTTGCCGTCCATCATGTCCCTCACTGCTGCTCTTCTCAATGGGGACATTGTTGATCCAGAGGATGAGGAAGACCATGATGATGGACCCCTGAACCCCACAACAACCTGGAAGCAAGAGTGGGAGAAGATGTGCGGGACAATCTGGCTGCCGCTGTGTCTGCTCCAAACATGTGCTCTCCATGAGCATGACTACCTGTAAATCATTTGAACAGATTAAAACGTTTTACAATTCAGTATCAGTCAGTGGAGCCTGACTTGCAGAAGCTTCATGACATTATTTGATGATGCTTTTGAAGCTTATGAAAGTTGAGCTCCATTGTATGAACAGAAACCAGCAGAACAAACTGGACCAAAATCACATCAATGTCCTTTTTGTCTTTGTCTAGATGCTCTCGCTGGCTCTGGGCTCACTGAGGATGAAGAAATCACAGCAACATCAGGTCAGATGAGGCAGTAAGGGCAGGAGGAGTGATGGAGGGTCTCATCCATGGTCATCTACACCATTTCCAGGATCTGCTGTGGCTCTGCATCCTCAGTGCTCACACCAGTCTGAGGACATTTCACATCCTACAAAAATGCACAATCATCATACAAAAGCAGTCATCTTAACAGCGCAATGTCATCTGATTTCTGTATTAGAAGTAACAAAATTATCTTACTTTATATTTTTGTTTCAGGTTTCCCCCCCCTTTTTTTTTTTTTTGTTCACAAATGCCACCGTCACCTTGTCTTGCAGGTCCTGCTTCACCACAAAAGCTCTGCAGCAAATGCACAGAAATCAAGAATCAGAAAAGTGCTGTTTAAGTTACAATAATTAAACTACAACTTAAGATTTAAGTAGATTTTTTTTTTTTTTTTTTTTTTTTTTATTCATTTCTGTAGTATCCTCACTCAAAGCCTTTGATGGCATCATTCCTTCATCAGTCTCTCTCCACCGGATAAACACACGTGTGATCATCTGTCCCTGTAACATCAGACAAGATTCAAGTTTCCTCTGAGATTTATGTGCTCAAATCTACATTTACATGTTGAGGTAGTTGATGATGTGTTAACTCACTTTTTATCCAACATAAATGTTCCTTAATTTATTAACAGTACTAACGGACAAATACAATAGATAACTTATGTTTATTTTATGTAGATTTATTTATTTACATTATTTTCATTCATGTAATGTAAGCGGTGTTGACAACAGTGAATTCTACATAATAGCACACACACATCACTCATAGATCATAATCCATCACTCATAAGTCATAATACTTAAAGATGTTCCTGTCAGATGTTAAATAAACATTAAGTAAGCATCTTTATGATGTATATGGTTTAGAATATGGTTTTAATTCCACTTCTGAAAATTAAGTTATGTGTGTTTACTAGAGATCCCGTTATCATAAATCGTGTTTTTTACAGTAAAATCACAACTATACTTAATCTTTACACATTCAACAGTTTACTCTACAGTAGTTCAACAAATGTGAACCATGTTTTTGGTTTTCAATACTCACATTTGACAGCATCCGTGTCGCTTTTCTCCTCCATGTTCGACTATGACGTATCCTCTCCCGTGTCCTCCTGGGATAGAAAAGTATCCATCGAGGAACACTTCAGAATCTGGGCGGAAGCAGTAGGCCATCCGGGAACTTCTCGACTACTCTTTTATGAATACTGAGCTTTCAGACATACTTATTCGCTTGCCTACTGCTTTTCCCCTACTATATAGTAGAGAAGTAGGCGTTTTTGGACTCAGCCCTCATTTCTCAATATAATGACTTAAAGAATCATTTTTTTTTTTTACTTAATTGTGGCGAAAACGGGCTTTGATAGCCTACTAATGACCCCAACTAGCTCTTCTGATTGGCCGAAATTCTCTGATCTCAGAACAGTGCCCGCTGCTGCCTCTACAGATGCACAGCTCACTTTTGCTCCACATTTCCATAGATATATGGTGCAAAAGGGATACACATGTGTGGCTATTCTCTACAACTACAAATTCCATTGTCACAGTTGTTTTGCACCAAATATACCTTCATACCCACACTTGCGGTCTTTGCACTTGAGCCCAATACAGGAGTTACGTCACGCAAGTAGACAAGTGGTCAAGTGTTCAAGTAGGCGTGAAGACTGCAAGTGTGTATAGAACTTTTGATTACCTGATGGGACACACTTTGTGTTGCAAAAAATTGTATATACAGAGTATATTTTTAAATGATCATTTTCAGTACTTTGCATTTTAAAATAAACTTTTAAATGCCTGTTCAGTGCTCGCTATGTAACTAACAGAGGACAAAATAATAAAATTGTGGTGCTTCTAATTAAGTGATTAAAAAGCAGTTGCAAATGATGTACAAAATACACATAGCCTACTCATCTTTGCACCAATAAAATGTGCAACACCGCAAGTGTGGATATTTGGACAGGGCATGAATTTTCAACGTCATCATTCTGTCTTCAGTGTCACTTGATACTTCAGAAATCATTCTAATATGCTGATCTGCTGCTCAAAAAACATTTATTATTATTATTTAGGCAAAGACCGAACTGTTCTGTAAGGCCCGCTTTTAATGCAAGTAGGATGATTTTTTTTTTTTTTTTTTTTTTGAAGTAAGCTCACTTTAGTAAGATTTTACCAGAAAAGATTTTAGAATTTTTATCATGTTAAAAATCTTGTGTATGAATATTAATTGCTGTATTGCTTTCTGTTTGCTTGGTTTTTATTTTTATGTAACTAATCTCATTTTTTCTTCATGAAGATCTTTTTTATACAGGTGAACATGATGATGATGATGATGATGATGATCCCCCAAACATCAGGCCAGAGAGGAGAGAAGGTACTCGCACACTCATACTCTCAAGCTCGCTCTCCAGCTCTCAAACTCGAGAAAAATCATTTGCCCTCAAATTGTTCGCACTCAAACTCAAAAAATAATTTACCCTCAAACTCAAGAAATGGTTAGCTCTAAAACTCGAAAATCGTCCGCCCTCAAACTTCAAAATTTGTTCGCTCTCAAACTTGAAGAGAAGCAGTCTCGTGCTTGTTCATTCTCAACAAAAAAAACTGCGTGATTGTTCGTTTTCAACAAAAAAACGCCGTGCTTGTTTGTTCTTAACAAAAAACGGCGTGCTTGTTCGTTCGCAAAAAACTGCGTGCTTGTTCGTTCTCAAAAAGTGCGTCCTTTTTCTCAACAAAAAAACTGCTTTTGTTCCTTCTCAATCTGCGTGCTTGTTCGTTCGCAAAAAAACGGCGTGCTCGTTCGTTCTCAACAAAAAACGGCGTGCTTGTTCGTTCAAAGCGTTTGGGGTTTCGTCGCAACTCCCTGGGGGTGCTGCGACTCCCTGTGGTCTAAGTCCTTGGGCCGGTTGTTAAGATGGTTCTGGGCGCCCACTGTCCCAACCGTCGGCCCAAGAACAAAGTCCGCAGGGAGTTGCGGCACGCCCGGGGGGTGTCGGCGACATCTCCCTGGGTGGTGGGGTCGCGACTCCCTGCAAACTGAGTCCTTGGGCTTATGGTTAAGACTGTGGGCGCCGACTGTCCCAACTGTCGGCCCAAGTAATCAGAGGAGGAAGTTGCGACACCCTCCAGGGAGGTGCTGAAGGAGCCCTGTTTGTTCGTTTGCAAAAAACGGCGTGCTTGTTCGTTCGCAAAAAACTGTGTGCTTGTTTGTTCGCTAAAAACGGCGTGCTTGTTCGTTCGCAAAAAACGGCGTGCTTGTTCGTTCGCAAAAGTGCGTCCATTCGTTCTCAACAAAAAAACTGCTTTTGTTCCTTCTCAATCTGCGTGCTTGTTCGTTCGCAAAAAAACTGCGTGCTTGTTCGTTCGCAAAAAACGGCGTGCTCGTTCGTTCTCAACAAAAAAAGGCCGTGCTTTTTTGTTCTAAACAAAAAACGGCGTGCTTGTTTGTTCTCAACAAACAAGCACGCAGATTGAGAAGGAACAAAAGCAGATTTTGTTGAAAAAAGGATGCACTTTTTGAGAACGAACAAGCACGGCAGTTTTTTTGAGAACGAACAAGCACGCCGTTTTTTGCGAACAAACAAGCACGCAGTTTTTTGCAAACGAACAAGCACGCAGTTTTTTGCAAACGAACAAACAGGGCTCCTTCAGCACCTCCCTGGAGGGTGTCGCAACTTCCTCCTCTGATTACTTGGGCCGACAGTTGGGACAGTCGGCGCCCACAGTCTTAACCATAAGCCCAAGGACTCAGTTTGCAGGGAGTCGCGACCCCACCACCCAGGGAGATGTCGCCGACACCCCCCGGGCGTGCCGCAACTCCCTGCGGACTTTGTTCTTGGGCCGACGGTTGGGACAGTGGGCGCCCAGAACCATCTTAACAACCGGCCCAAGGACTTAGACCACAGGGAGTCGCAGCACCCCCAGGGAGTTGCGACGAAACCCCAAACGCTTTGAACGAACAAGCACGCCGTTTTTTGTTGAGAACGAACGAGCACGCCGTTTTTTTGCGAACGAACAAGCACGCAGATTGAGAAGGAACAAAAGCAGTTTTTTTGTTGAGAAAAAGGACGCACTTTTTGAGAACGAACAAGCACGCAGTTTTTTTGCGAACGAACAAGCACGCCGTTTGAGAAGGAACAAAAGCAGTTTTTTTGTTGAGAAAAAGGACGCACTTTTTGAGAACGAACAAGCACGCAGTTTTTTTGCGAACGAACAAGCACGCAGTTTTTTGCAAACGAACAAGCACGCCGTTTTTTGCGAACGAACAAGCACGCCGTTTTTAGCGAACAAACAAGCACACAGTTTTTTGCGAACGAACAAGCACGCCGTTTTTTGCAAACGAACAAACAGGGCTCCTTCAGCACCTCCCTGGAGGGTGTCGCAACTTCCTCCTCTGATTACTTGGGCCGACAGTTGGGACAGTCGGCGCCCACAGTCTTAACCATAAGCCCAAGGACTCAGTTTGCAGGGAGTCGCGACCCCACCACCCAGGGAGATGTCGCCGACACCCCCCGGGCGTGCCGAAACTCCCTGCGGACTTTGTTCTTGGGCCGACGGTTGGGACAGTGGGCGCCCAGAACCATCTTAACAACCGGCCCAAGGACTTAGACCACAGGGAGTCGCAGCACCCCCAGGGGGTGGTGACGAAACCCCAAACGCTTCGAACGAACAAGCACGCCGTTTTTTGTTGAGAACAAACAAGCACGCCGTTTTTTTTGTTGAGAACAAACAAGCACGAGACTGCTTCTCTTCAAGTTTGAGAGCGAACAAATTTTGAAGTTTGAGGGCGGACGATTTTCGAGTTTTAGAGCTAACTATTTCTTGAGTTTGAGGGTAAATTATTTTTTGAGTTTGAGTGCGAACAATTTGAGTTTGAGGGCGAACAATTTGAGGGCAAATGATTTTTCTCGAGTTTGAGAGCTGGAGAGCGAGCTTGAGAGTATGAGTGTGTGAGTACCTTCTCTCCTCTCTGGCCTGATGTTTGGGGGATCATCATCATCATCATCATCATGTTCACCTGTATAAAAAAGATCTTCATGAAGAAAAAATGAGATTAGTTACATAAAAATAAAAACTAAGCAAACAGAAAGCAATACAGCAATTAATATTCATACACAAGATTTTTAACATGATAAAAATTCTAAAATCTTTCCTGGTAAAATCTTACTAAAGTGAGCTTACTTCAAAAAAAAAAAAAAAAATCATCCTACTTGCATTAAAAGCGGGCCTTACAGAACAGTTCGGTCTTTGCCTAAATAATAATAATAAATGTTTTTTGAGCAGCAGATCAGCATATTAGAATGATTTCTGAAGTATCAAGTGACACTGAAGACAGAATGATGACGTTGAAAATTCATGCCCTGTCCAAATATCCACACTTGCGGTGTTGCACATTTTATTGGTGCAAAGATGAGTAGGCTATGTGTATTTTGTACATCATTTGCAACTGCTTTTTAATCACTTAATTAGAAGCACCACAATTTTATTATTTTGTCCTCTGTTAGTTACATAGCGAGCACTGAACAGGCATTTAAAAGTTTATTTTAAAATGCAAAGTACTGAAAATGATCATTTAAAAATATACTCTGTATATACAATTTTTTGCAACACAAAGTGTGTCCCATCAGGTAATCAAAAGTTCTATACACACTTGCAGTCTTCACGCCTACTTGAACACTTGACCACTTGTCTACTTGCGTGACGTAACTCCTGTATTGGGCTCAAGTGCAAAGACCGCAAGTGTGGGTATGAAGGTATATTTGGTGCAAAACAACTGTGACAATGGAATTTGTAGTTGTAGAGAATAGCCACACATGTGTATCCCTTTTGCACCATATATCTATGGAAATGTGGAGCAAAAGTGAGCTGTGCATCTGTAGAGGCAGCAGCGGGCACTGTTCTGAGATCAGAGAATTTCGGCCAATCAGAAGAGCTAGTTGGGGTCATTAGTAGGCTATCAAAGCCCGTTTCCGCCACAATTAAGTAAAAAAAAAATGATTCTTTAAGTCATTATATTGAGAAATGAGGGCTGAGTCCAAAAACGCCTACTTCTCTACTATATAGTAGGGGAAAAGCAGTAGGCAAGCGAATAAGTATGTCTGAAAGCTCAGTATTCATAAAAGAGTAGTCGAGAAGTTCCCGGATGGCCTACTGCTTCCGCCCAGATTCTGAAGTGTTCCTCGATGGATACTTTTCTATCCCAGGAGGACACGGGAGAGGATACGTCATAGTCGAACATGGAGGAGAAAAGCGACACGGATGCTGTCAAATGTGAGTATTGAAAACCAAAAACATGGTTCACATTTGTTGAACTACTGTAGAGTAAACTGTTGAATGTGTAAAGATTAAGTATAGTTGTGATTTTACTGTAAAAAACACGATTTATGATAACAGGGGATCTCTAGTAAACACACATAACTTAATTTTCAGAAGTGGAATTAAAACCATATTCTAAACCATATACATCATAAAGATGCTTACTTAATGTTTATTTAACATCTGACAGGAACATCTTTAAGTATTATGACTTATGAGTGATGGATTATGATCTATGAGTGATGTGTGTGTGCTATTATGTAGAATTCACTGTTGTCAACACCGCTTACATTACATGAATGAAAATAATGTAAATAAATAAATCTACATAAAATAAACATAAGTTATCTATTGTATTTGTCCGTTAGTACTGTTAATAAATTAAGGAACATTTATGTTGGATAAAAAGTGAGTTAACACATCATCAACTACCTCAACATGTAAATGTAGATTTGAGCACATAAATCTCAGAGGAAACTTGAATCTTGTCTGATGTTACAGGGACAGATGATCACACGTGTGTTTATCCGGTGGAGAGAGACTGATGAAGGAATGATGCCATCAAAGGCTTTGAGTGAGGATACTACAGAAATGAATAAAAAAAAAAAAATTAAAAAAAAATCTACTTAAATCTTAAGTTGTAGTTTAATTATTGTAACTTAAACAGCACTTTTCTGATTCTTGATTTCTGTGCATTTGCTGCAGAGCTTTTGTGGTGAAGCAGGACCTGCAAGACAAGGTGACGGTGGCATTTGTGAACAAAAAAAAAAAAAAAAAAAAGGGGGGGGGGGAAACCTGAAACAAAAATATAAAGTAAGATAATTTTGTTACTTCTAATACAGAAATCAGATGACATTGTGCTGTTAAGATGACTGCTTTTGTATGATGATTGTGCATTTTTGTAGGATGTGAAATGTCCTCAGACTGGTGTGAGCACTGAGGATGCAGAGCCACAGCAGATCCTGGAAATGGTGTAGATGACCATGGATGAGACCCTCCATCACTCCTCCTGCCCTTACTGCCTCATCTGACCTGATGTTGCTGTGATTTCTTCATCCTCAGTGAGCCCAGAGCCAGCGAGAGCATCTAGACAAAGACAAAAGGACATTGATGTGATTTTGGTCCAGATTTTGGTCTGCTGGTTTCTGTTCATACAATGGAGCTCAACTTTCATAAGCTTCAAAAGCATCATCAAATAATGTCATGAAGCTTCTGCAAGTCAGGCTCCACTGACTGATACTGTATGAACAGAAACTAACAGGACAAACTTGACCAAAATCACCTTTTGTGTTCAGGGGAAAAAAAAGAAAAAAAAAAGAAAAATATGAATACAGGGATTGAACAGTGTGAAGCTGAGTAAATAATGACTGAATTTATATGTTTGGGTAAACTAACCCTTTATGCCCCCAAATAGAAACTGTATGAAATGTATGCATGCATTTATATTATAGTAGTACCTTGAAAAAGTAAACTTTAAGAAATAAACAGCTTTAATTAGCGTTTGTGCCCCAGACACTAACAAAAAAGGATTTACAAAAATCAAATTTACATTTGTACATTTGGCAGATGCTGTTATCCAAAGTGACTTACAGTGCTCTTATTACAGGGATGATCCCGCTGGAGTAACCTGGAGTAAAGTGTCTTGCTCAAGGACACACTGGTGGAGACGCTGCGGAGATCGAACCAGCAACCTTCTGCTGACCAGTTCAGTGGTTTAGCCCACTACACAAGAGTGATGAAGCTACAACAAAAATTAGCCTGTAATTGTAAAAATATGAAATGAAATATGGCAAGAAACAGAGCGCTTACATGAATGAATTGTAAAACGTTTTAATCTGTTCAAATGTTTTACAGGTAGTCATGCTCATGGAGAGCACATGTTTGGAGCAGACACAGCGGCAGCCAGATTGTCCCGCACATCTTCTCCCACTCTTGCTTCCAGGTTGTTGTGGGGTTCAGGGGTCCATCATCTTCCTCGTCTTCCTCATCCTCTGGATCAACGATGTCCCCATTGAGAAGAGCAGCAGTGAGGGACATGATGGACGGCAAAGACGGGTGAAGGTGTTCACGGTGGTCAGCTGCTTCATCAGAATAAAGCTGCAGAATGGGCACAGCTGTGTTGAGAAGGCAGCAGGACTGTAAATACGTGATTGTTAGAACAATAAGTTTGAATCAAGCTTTGTTTCATGTGTTACTTACTTGTGTATGCATTTATTGTCATTGTTACTTTTATTAATTCTTTTACTTTTTTATTAATTATGCTATTATTATTACTTCATGCATTAATTCATTGCTTGACGTATATTGATGGAGGTGTATTCACATCAGCTGTATTTGTCTAGTGTGTATTCATGCACAGCTATGTCATTTTGCTTGTTTTACTAAAGAAGTAAAACAAAGTAATAAAGTTTTGGTCAGCATTTATCATTATTATTGTGTGTAAGTGTTGGAGTGTGCTAGCAAAGCAATTCATTCTGGGGTAATCTTAATTTTTAAGCAGTGATACTTACATTTGAGTATAAAATCATCAGTCCTCTCCAAAGGCGAGATCTTCGAGCAGCTGTCCGACGTCTTCTTTGTGCAGACATTGCTAACACTGAGGAAAACCGCACTAGGTAGGGTTGTGGAGTTACTGGTGCTGTGAGGTGTTAGTGCACCTGTCACTCATATCTTTATTTTTACTGCAGGACCTATAATTACATACAAGATCAGGGAAAATACCATGGTTGTGTCTTTAACAATGAACAATAATAATGACAAAAAACAACAACAACATGAATATGGGTTTGTATACATCATATTTTGAGATTATATACACAGACAAAGCATGATGACGAGGTTAAATATTTTGAATACATCATAATGCATAAAAAGTATTTATTTTATTTCTTCATTTGTTTATTATTTATAAGCCTGAGGAATGAAACTAGAGCTAATTCAACAAGAAAAAGAGGAAAACGTAAAGGAGATTTATGCCACTTTTGCTTGTGGATGAACATTTTTGCATATAAAATAAAGAAATTAACAGCATATTCACGTGAATTTGGGTTTTCGTAACAAAAAATAAACTGTGGGTCACATTAGTAGTTAAATATAAGAACTTTAAATTAACCCAAAATATATTAGTTATACTACAATCACAAAATAAATGGGCAGCTGTTTCTTCAACAAGAGCACAAAATAAACAAGTTTAATCAATATCAATATATTTACAAATTGATGAATTAAACCTGTCACTCATATCTTTAAGTTGTTGCGCTTGTGATAACGTCGTAGGTCACATGATAACGTCAACATGGCCGATTATGTCCGGATCGCATTCATACTCAACGAGATTTGGCTATTAAGTACCTACTCTTTTAGCGCTCGTTAAGAAGTACTTATTGAAATTAAGTACCTACTCATTGAGTAGACGGTTTCGGACGCAGCCATTCTCATAATTGGGTCATTCTACAGAAACGTCCACTTTTCTGTCCCTAGACTTTACAGAAATATTACACTTGAAAAACACTTTAGGATTACAATTTTTTTTATATTTTAATATGAAACAATGTTATTTGAACAATTAAACCTTCTTGAGCCATCAATGTGGCAATATTTGTTTTTTAATTAATTATAAAATTTCCAGCGCCACAGAAGTGCTCGTCCCCACAGTCATGTACAGAGGGAAAGAGCTTTATTTTGAGCTCAGAAACAGGTTTTTCCTACCATTTCAAATACAATAATGTATGCATAACTATCAAATATATGATGTAAATGACAAAAAAAAACAAAAATGCTGAATAAATATTATAAAATATTTAACGAAAGTAGTGGTTCCCTGGAGTTCTGTCACTGGTGTTTCCTTTAACAAAAATCTCTTATTTTGGGAAAAAAAACAAAAAACAGATGACATCACTTGACTTCCTTCTTCCTATTTCCTGAAGATCAATGAAGAAAGGCCAATGGAAAGTCCACCATCTCTTTTCAGTTATCAGAAATTTTAATTAGAAAATCATAATTTCATATGAAGCTTTTAGTTGAAGTCACTGGTATGACCTACTTTATTGTTAGGGAATTTTAAAAAACTAGAATACAAATGGATTAAACTACTTAATTTAGTGAATATACCATGATTGACAACGTGGGTTGATACCTTGCAGCAGCCATTTTGTAAAGTGCATTTTTCATGAAAATTGTCACTGGTGTTACTGTCACTGGTGTTACCCGTTTATAGATAAACTTTATTCAAAGCTATTCATTTAGTTCTTTTGCACAAAATAGCACTATGATTACGTGATTCTAACTTTTCTTTCTCATCCTCCTTTGGTCAGATATGGCTAAATTGAGTGCAGCTGAGAAGCAGCGACTTTACAGACAGCGTATTTTGCAGACATTTTTAAGATGTTGTTTATGATCTTTTACTGACTGCTTTCACCAAGTGTCAATGATAAGTCTTTGTATACCAAATGTAAAAATTTAGTCCCATCTACTTAGACAAAGATCCTTATTCTTCAACTATATGTATACGTCACTGTGTCACTGGTGTTACTGTTTTTTGTCTGTCACATTAAATAAAATGTGTCATATGTGACATGGTAATAATTTTACATTCATTGAATTCTGGATCATCAAGAATTAAGATTTAAAGGATTGCATCATAACTTGTTTATAACTGTTTTTTAAATATTTTCATTGTTATAGCAAATACATGGTTGCGTAATTGAATTAACATCATTCAATCACACTTTTAACTAACCTGATTTAAAAAACAAAAACACACACACACACACAAAAAAACACATAATGACTGCATGTGCTGAAAAAAATGAGAAATAATATTTCATAAAAACGTTTAAAAATGCCAGAGAAGTAAGGTAACACCAGTGGCAAAAAATTGGTACATGCGGTCTTTAAATAAATGCACAAAAAAAAAAAAGAAAAAGAAAGAAAATCATTAAGCTGTCATTTATGTGTATTCATAAAGTCAAAGTGTAATATAATGTGGTCTAAGTTTAAATGTTAGAAAAAGAAATACATTTTAAGACATTGTCATACCAAAAGTGGACGTTTCTGTAGAATGACCCAATTATGACTTCTCTCGTAATAATGACTTTTCTCGTAATAATGAGAAACTTTCTCGTAATGACTTCATAATGAGAAACTTCTACGCATGCGCAAAGCAGAGCGCAAAGCGTGACACGCTAGCGACATCCGCAGGTCAAATGCGAGAACTCCGCAACCATAGCACGTTCTGCAAAAGTGTAATCTATAATACCAAATATAATATCACATTATTGATCAATTTGCAGTAGGCTATATGAGAGGATTTAGTCTTATTTATTTGTAACATTCATTTGTATTTTTGTGTATGAACACACCTCATATTCAAGTCTGTTACAGACCGCTTCATCTGGAAAGCTGTCTACAAACAACTGCTAAACATTTTCAAGCAGTTCATACATAAACATTTTAAAAGGTGTTTTCTGTATAGGCTAACCTGCACATCAAATAGCCTAGACTCATCCGCGAATTAGCCTACGTGTTAAAGTGCATATTGCAGGTTAGAGCAGTGATTCAGTGCATAGAAAAATAATGTAGGAACTAGATTCTTTAAAAATGCACGTATAAATACGCTACTTAGGCTCTCTGGAGTCGTTTTTTGTGAGAAAATTTTACTTCCGCATCTGAAAAATGCCAAATCGGAAGTGACGTGCGGTCAATATAAACAATAGGAAAACAATGGCTCGCAATGACCGTTCGGATGCTGAGGAAATTGTAAATGTTTATTCATACTCGTTTGACAGACTACAGCCACACAATTAGCCTGCTATGCGGCCAAGAGAGCAGGACAGGCCAGGATTAGACAGAACAACGGTCAGAGGAGACGAATTGAGCTGTGGGGGGTTAGGGTTTAGGGTTAGGGTTAGGTCATTTGTGTTTTGTAGAACAGGATTTGTGCACCTGCAATGAAGAATTTCTACAAGTTTGCAACTCTTAAAACATTTTTCGGTGCCTTCAAATTGACTGATACACATGTGTGGCTATTCTCTACAACTACAAATTCCACTGTCACAGATGCTCAGTTGTTTTGCACCAAATATACCTTCATATGCGGGTATTTGGACAGGGCATCAGCTTTGCCAACACAGGAAAGAATAAATGACATTTTAAAATATATTCAAACAGAAAACAGTTTTTAAATTGTAAAATTTCACAATAATATTGCTTGTTTTGTATTTTTAAACCAAATAGCCTAATTGCAGCCTTGGTTAGGGTTAGAGTGCACTTAATATATATAAATCTTAACGACCTCAAACTTTTGAACGGCAGTATACATCATGGATCGCGTCAATTAAAAAGAGAAGAAAAAAAAGGGTCGCGCTTAAAAAAAGTTTGAAAAGAACTGGAGCAACGGAGCATCAGCGGGAGCGCGCCTGCCTTCAGGTGAACGATCCTAAAATTATTTTAGAGCTCCTTGTAATCAATCCACTTTATTTTCCTTATTTGAAATTAAACTGCATAGGTTATATTTTATTTTTGAATTATTCATTCATTAAATTATAAAAGTAAGGTGAAGATGGAAGTAACTTAAAATGTTATTAGTGTATTGTTACTTTTCAGTATAATACAGTAGGCTAAAACTACTGCGCTTCCAGGATTTTAAGGAGCTCGGATGGCAATCAGTTGACAGATTTTTATTACAAGAGTAATAGTGAATATTTTTGAACGCACTTATTTTATCTTATTAAACAAATGTTTGGCACCGACCATTAAAGTTAATATTTGGGTAAAAAGCTAACCAGTAAAAGCGCTTTAATAATTGAATTGGCAGTGAAGAAGTTTCTCAAAAATATAAATTCACACAGTTAACATCTATAAGTAAGAATATAAATCTCCACGATTGCTTCAATGCCCTTGTTAAACCAGTTGGAAAAAGAAAAAGGATTTATGAGCTGATAATACACTGCCTGACTGTGACACTCAAACTAAATTAGAACAAACAAAAACAAACAAAAACAAACAAAAATAAAAAACGCACCATCACTAGGTTCTACACAACAAAAGCAGGACAATTAACTTACCAAACAAATGAAGAAGTGGATCATCACAGTCTTTCATCTTCTCTCGTTCAGCATCCACTGAAGCGGGAGCGCGCGGTGCACGCTCGTGATATTTATAGTCGCGGACACAACCATTGACACGCGAACAACCAGAGATTAAACTCGACAAATAACTGGACCTCAACTCTGCAAGCTTCTGTTCATGCCCTAACTAACACATTATTATTTAACAGACACTTATTTCACCATTGTAAAGGAGTTCGGTTTTAAAACAACAAACAACCCCCTTCATCCTAGACACTTGGTCTCTTCCACCTCCCATGATGCACCGCTGCACAGGTGGCAGATTATAAGAGTTCTGTTCTGAAACTGCTTCGGGTTCTTTGAATGTGAATCGGTCCAGAGTGAGGTGAAGTTTTCTACAGATTGAATGGGCTGCTTTTGGTTTAAGTTGTCCTGTGAAACACACACACACACGATATAGGCCCATCGGCCGATAAATGCTCATTTTTAAAGATATGGATCCGATAAGAAAATGAGGCATTATTAGATAATATTATTAGATGTATTACTCCTTCAGATGCGCGCTGTTCGCCATAACTCCCAGCTAACACACAGTTACGTTGTGACGACGTAACTGGACCGGACCATATTCGTTGTAGCAACGTACCAAATAACGTTCCAGGGACGTAACTTTGTGATTCCCATATTCTATTCAAGGTCCCATAACCTTGAAATCCATGCAGAACTGATAAACACTTCATTCTCTGCTATAAAACCTTATAAATTCTAATTGTTATAGGGAACTGTATTGCTTTGGTTAATACATTTGCAGATCAAAATGTGTAATGGAAACTAATAGAAACCCTATTATAGAAATAGAAAATGGCTAGACACACTGCATCCATGTAATCATCAGCATTGTTACTTTGTACAATTACTAAGCCAATACATTTGAACATTACCATGTAACCATGATTTAACCATGTAAAGGGTAATCAAGTTATGAGTACAGAAAATTGAACGCATGAATTCATAAATCGAACACATTCATAGATCAAACAATACAATCAATAAATAAATGTAACCAATGATTAATATGTTTTATTCTTTTTATTGAAAGTGTTTTATCATTAGAGAGATGGGTATAGTTAAATAATGATTTTATCACTGATATTTATAGATACTCTTATGATTACTACTGTCCATAATTTGGCACAAAAATGACAAAGATATGAAAAAAATTCAGCAGATATTTTATTACTTTATTTGCAAAAATATTTTAAACCGTTTCCTAAGTGTCTTGTATGAGGCAGCTGCTACAAATATACTGAGGTAATGTGCTTTAATACTGCTTTACTGCCAGACAATATCACAATTACCAAAGATATACAGTCCTTGAGCTTCCCAAAAGCTAAAAAATCCAGATGACATTCATAAAGAGTAAAAGATATGTATAAAGAACAATAAAGAGATTTTTTAGCATTTCTTCAAATAATAGTTTGGCCCAACCAAAAATACATGTACAGTTTTTGTTCAAGAAAATGAACATGTGGACTTTCTCAGGAAGAATTTGAGATCTCTCAGTACCATGTCCTCAGCTGTGTAGAACACTCTTTCCGACAGTGTTGCAGAGGAAGATGATGGAGAGCTGTGAGAGAAGAGGAAGAGTGTCTTTCTCAGGCTCTTCCGAGGCAAGGATAGGAGGATGGTCTCAATATATTCACTTTGGATTTTTGCAAACTGGAAGCTAAAAAAAAAAAAAATGTTATTGTAGTAGTTATTGTAGTCAGGTTTATTGTTTGTTAGAAAGGTATGAGGAAAGCATGTTTAACTTACATGTTCCTCCTCTTCTTCATCCTGAGCTGCACTGTCACCTCGGTCACCACTGCCATCATCATCCTCCTCTGGCAGCTGAAAGGGAGGATTACACATTGTTAGAAGTTGCATTTTTACTTTTGAAAGCAGTCTCTTCTACTTACCAAGGCTGCATTTGATGAGAAAATACAATAAAATAATAATAATGTAAAATAGTTTTACTATTAACTTTTTTTCTATTTTAATCTATTTTAAAAAGTAAGTTATTCCTGTGATCAAAGCTGAATTTTCAGCATCATTACTCCAGTCTTCAGTGTCACATGATCCTTCAGAAATCATTCTAATATGATGATTTGCTGCTCAAGAACACAAAAATATGAAGCAGCACATTTCAAAAGAAATGTCTGAGCATCAATTCAGCATATTAGAATGATCAAGGGGCACTGAAGACTAGAAAAATGATGCTGAAAATTTTCCATAAATTAAATTTTGCAACATCTTCCAAATCTCAATATCTTTGACTGGCAGTGTACATTATTACATTTAGATAATAAACAGTGCACAAATTCTCAGAGAACTTACATTTTAACGATTACTTCCCTCACTGCTGACTCCTTCAAGCTGGGGACACACTGAACGACTAGCTGAAGCATTCTAAGACTGAAATCAACACACCTTCGACTGAAGCGGATTTAAATACTTACAGATTATAAACACAGACTGAACGCAACTGGCTCTGACTCCACATGTTTGGGCAAGATCAGTTGAAAGTATCAAATTACATTTATAATCGGCCTTACAGGCGTTAAGTGTGTCCCTGGCTTTAGTCTTTGTCAGACTTACTCATTTTTCACCTTTCCCTTGAATCTAGGGTCTATTATAGCAGCCTCCTCAAAAAATATATCTTCCTGTACACGAAATCACGAAAACAATATTTTAAGAAAAAATACAGTAAGGGCATATTTCATGTAGCCTAAATTAATTGCGATTATGAAGTTTTTTAATTTTTGAAAGTATTTTGAAATCATTAAAATATTATCATGTATATATTGTAAGTCACAAAATTATTTGTTTTTATCATGACATGAATTCATGTCGTTCCAAACCTGTTAAGAGTTTCGTTCATCTTCAAAACACAAATAAAGATAATTTAATGAAATCTGAGAGCTTGAAGTATCAACTGGGAATAAATACAAACTGAACATGCACAAAACTGCACATGTATGCACATTTATTCGTATTATGACACATTCTTTTGCTAAAAAGCAAATGACACTTCACATCTGCGCAAGGGTTCACGTTATGTGAATCAGAATACGAAGCAGTCACGTGGTTGTGTGCGAAAACGAAGCTTCGGACGTCACCGATCACGTGGTTATGGCAAAACTAATCAAGCTCCGATACAGTGCTTAACTGTGAGATGTTTCGTTTTTTGATACAAACTCCGAAGCCTCGGTGTCAAAAGTCACATCACTACTTTACCAGATCTCAATTGATAATGCATGAACAGAGAGCAAACCACTGGAAAAAAGCGACTTCCGGTCATGTGACTGATTGCTGATATGGAGCCAATGTGAAGCATCATCACAGCATCAGTGAGCTGTTTGACTAGTAGTTGTGTGGGACTGTGTGTACTTTTTCAAGTGAAGGTAAGCGTGTATTGCATTTTCTTTGTTTGGTCATGCTTATTTTATGTCAACATCCATCCCTGTTACGTTTGTGAGTTATGTTAGTGTTGTTTTGAATGATGGGAGATTTTCTCTCTCTCAGGTGTTTTAAAATGTTGTATTTTTGGAGTACCATCTCAATGGATGCTGTCACCAGCTTTCAAGTATTATTCATCAATAGGCAAAGAACTTTTATTTTATCATAAAAAAAAAACATCAAAATAACAGTATGAAATAAAAGTACACTTTTATTTAAAGCCATACACTTTGTTCATGACATATATACACATATAAAACATAAATAACATAAAAAATAATTATACCATCTCTGGGACCAAGTATATCTAGTTAAATCTAGAGCATGTGTTTGTACAACATTTGGACTTATTTGATTTTATTCTTCCTCTCTCGTCTCCAGTTCAGTTTCCGGGTGACGAATCGGAGCAGATTCTCCACACCGTCGTCTTCATACTTCGCCCGCCACTGATGGAGAACCTCTTCACCTTCAACAGGTACGTTTTTAACATAAAGATGGACCTGTTCTGCTCTGCACACTACTGGTTTGAAATAGTTCAGATTTTGTAATGTTTTTGAAAGTCTATTTTCTGTTCATCAAGGCTGCATTATTTGATCTGAAATGCAGTAAAACAGTAATATTATGGCATTATTTATAAGAACTGTTGTTTATTTTAAAATGCTGTGTATTCCTGTTATGCAAAGCTGAATTTTCAGCAGCACGTGATCCTTCAGAAATCATTCTAATATGCTAATCAAGAAACATTTCTGATTATCAATACAGTTGTGCTGCTTCAGGTTTTTGTGAAAACTGTGATACACTGTCATTCAAAAGTTTGGGGTAGAGTAAAAATTCTTTTATTCAGCAAGGACACATTAAATTAAAATATGTTACAAAAGATGCCCATTTCACATAAATGCTGTTATTTTGAACCTTCTATTCATCAAAGAATCCTGAAAAATCTGTTACTGTTTCCACAAAAACTATTTTTAACATTAATGAAAAGATCCATTATTAATAACTGAGCACCAGTAATAATTGCTAATAACCGAGCAGCAAATCATCATATTAGAATGATTTCTGAAGGATCATGTGACACTGAAGACTGGAGTAATGATGCTGAAAATCACAAGAATAAATTAGATTTTACAATATATTCAAATAGAGAAGTAATTTATAGTAGTACTTCACAATTCTACTATTTTTACTGTGTTTCTGATTAAATAAATGCAGCCTTGGTGAGCAGAAGAGACTTCTTTCAAAAACATTACAAAATCTTACTTAGTGTGTAAACATCATAATTCCCATGATTCTTCCCTTTCTCTGTCTGATCACCTTTGTTTCAGCCTGTCTAGATCTTCAGTAGATGTTAGAGGAAAGACCCCGTCACCATCCTCTTCATCCTCTTCATCCGTTTCCCACTAGAGACTGGACCAGTGAAGTCAGGTGGTTGATCTAATATTTATGTCCATTTTCTCCAGTGTTTCCAGAATTGCCCTTTCTACATACAGAAGATCGTTAATTTAGCAGTACCTTTGATGAATAAAATAATGAATTTTACAGTTTATTTAAATTGACGAATAACACACGTGTACATTGGGCTGGATTTTCCTGTCTCACGCCAGAAGTACCTGCGAGTGTCAATGTAATGTGAGGTTTTAATGTGAGATTGACCGATATATCGATTTACCGATATTTTCCCCAATATTTAAGCATTTTACCATAATCAGATATCGGTTTTGTAATATCGGATTTACCAATAAACGCCACCATCTTGTGGGCGTCTTGAGAATTGCGTGCAGGATTGCCATTACAGTGCATCTGAGGGGAGACAACGGCGTGCGCAGGTAAAGTACACTTACCTGCTTTTCTGTAATTAGTAAACTTTATTTAACATAACAGCCATTAATGCACAAATTAGATGGGTTACATAAATGCCTGAAATGTAGCTAGTTTATGCACGATAATCCGTCAAATCCTGTCCCAATAAAGATGTAACTTTGCATGACTTAAATAATACAGCCATGAATGAGCACATGTTGGAAATAAAAGCGCTGAATTTCATTCTCTCTCTGTTGTCTATGCTCATAATTAGTCTCGTGAAGTCGTCTGCATTTTGCTGTTCACTCAGCGGGTTGATGCTCAGGAAATGCTCCACGACCACCGCATGAAAGATTCACTTGTTTAAAACACTGTAATTATATAAACATTTCCTATATAACCATTAAACTATTAAACAGCTTATAAATCTACTAAAACTGTAGTTTAAAATGAAGTATTACATTTCTGCAAAGTTGATATGACTCCTGTCTTTAATTTATTTTCTCCATTTGAAAACATTAGACTTGGATTTTGCTTATTGTTAACATTAGTGTTGCTGCTGATGCTTTTTATAAATACAATTATTTTTGTAATATGAAGATTAAAATTAACATGAAAGACTACTAATTTTCAACAAAAACAGTTTAGTAACAGTGCACTTTTTATTTTTTGCACTTTCAGACCCCTCTATTTATTGGTGTATAAATAAGATTTGTTTTCTATGCAAGATTGTTATAAATAAAATGGTTTATTCAGTTCAGTGGTGTTGTAATCGTGTCAAAAACGGAAGTATAACAGTAAATAAATAAATAAATATCGGTTCTGCATATCGGGCACAAACACACAAATTATCGGTATTGGTCGATCACTAGTTTTAAATGTTAGGCTTATTGTCATTAGTGCCTTGGTGGATCTTGCCAAAAACATGTCTGGGTTACATTTCATCTTAAATAATGTGGCATTTTCATAAAATGACCCAACTCATATATATTTATTATTAATTAAGAGTTTCACTCTTTTCCTGGTTTTCCCTGGTTTGTGTCAGGGCAGAAAAGACGTGCTCTATGGACAGCTAACGAACAGATAATGTAATGATATTCAGTATTAGAGTGTCTATAAATGCTGTGAATGTGTTGCTCTTTAACTTTGTGTGACAGGTGGATCAACACCTGAGAGATGCAGAAGGCTGGAGCTCAGAAAGGTGCAGTAGGGAAGTTGCACTTGTATTATGTGTAATTGTGAGATTTCTGTCCTCCATTGACGGGCCATTCCCCCATAACTCACATGCTTCAAAAAGTTAATAAAAACATTGTAAAAGTACTGCATATGAAGTGAGCAGTTTAATCCAAGTCTTCTGAAGAGACACAATCATTGATCAGTGCACATCAAATATGGAAAATGGAATTTATACATGGAAAATGTATTAAAAAAAAAAATAAAAAAAAACATTTCAATCCAAGGCGCTCGAGAATTTAGGTAAAATATAAAAAGCCTTTATTTAATCATGGCTTAGGCATTTAAAAACAGGTAAACGCACACCGACGTGTTGCTGCTAATGAGCCTTCATCAGGGTGTGAACAACAAACACAATCTCTAAACAGCAATTAATTAGTCATATGACAGTCACCTGATTACGTGGTTTAAGATAAGCACAAGAGAGAACGTTTAGATGATATCTCACCGAAAATATAATTAAACCAAACACAATATGTTCTAATAAATTGTTGATTCTGATCTGTATACTTCATTTCATTTATGATATTGTCTCTGTAATTATATTTTTTTCCCCCATTTCAGACCAAAATACATTTTTTTGTGCTATTGATTTTTTTTTTTTTTTTTTTTAAATGTTTTTGATGTTATAGATTATGATTTATTTGTTTGTGATCACAATATTCTTTTAAATAGACTCGAAAATTATGTTGGCATTAGTGGAATTGCACTGTCATGGTTCAAATCATACTTATCTGACCGTTATCAGTTTGTAGTAGTAAACGAAGAGAGGTCATATCGATCACAAGTTCAATATGGAGTATCGCAAGGCTCAGTACTAGGACCGTTGCTGTTCACTCTGTACATGCTACCCTTGGGAGATATCATTAGGAAGCATGGCGTTAGTTTCACTGTTACGCTGATACTCAGGTCTATATTTCTTCGCGCCCTGACGAAACTTACCCAATTCACAAAATTAACGGAATGCATAGCTGATATAAAAAAATTGGATGACCAGTAATTTCCTACTACTAAATTCAGAAAAAACAGAGATTCTAATTTTTGGACCAAAAACTTCTTCACGTAATAACCTAGAATACTGTCTAACACTTGATGGCTGCTCTTCGTCGTCAGTTAGGAACCTGGGTGTGCTCTTTGATTTGAAGGCCATGTTTCTAGCATCTGTAAAACCGCATTTTACATCTTAAAAATATATCTAAACTACGACATATGCTCTCAATGACAAATGTAGAACAGTTAGTTCATGCGTTCATGACCTCAAGGCTAGATTACTGTAACGCTCTACTGGGTGGTTGTTCTGCTCGCCTGATAAATAAACTACATAATAAACATAATAAGCTAAATAAACTTTAGCTCCCCAGTACCTGAGCGAGCTCTTAATGCATTATAGTCCTTCACGTCTATTGCGATCTCAGAATTCAGGCCAGCTGATAATACCTAGAATATCAAAATCAACCGCAGGCGGTAGATCCTTCTCCTATTTGGCACCTAAACTGGAACAATCTTCCAAGCATTGTTCGGGAAGTAGACACACTCTGTCAGTTTAAATCTAGACTAAAAACGCATCTCTTCAGCCTGGCATACACATAACACACTATCAATTTATATTTTCAAATCCGTTAAAGGATTATTAGGCTGCATAAATTAGGTCAGCCGGAACCGGGAACACTTCCTATAACACCAGATGTACTCGTTACATCAGAAGAAGAATGGCATCTACACTAATATTAGTCTTTCTGTTTATCCCGAGGTTTACCGCAGTCAACCGGATCTGGACCGTATCCAGGTGAGATCGAGGACCTACGCCTTGACACGACCACAACGCAGCCCTGAAGTATCAGCAGAGATTGAGTCAACTAGATCATCTATTGTGAAGGCCTCATCAACACGACAGCCAGTGGCACAGTTCCTCAACAAACCATCCATACCGGCGTGATGAATACGATCCTCAACTGGATTGAACTGGAATAAATACTTTGAATGTTGCGATCCTGTCGGACTTATGATTGCTACCTGAATCGTAACAAAGCACTGATGGCCAGAGGAGAACTGGCCCCCGACTAAGCCTGGTTTCTCCCAAGGTTTTTTTCTCCATTTTAACACCTATTTGCCACCTGATGTCACCTGTTGGAGTTTGGGTTCCTTGCCGCTGTCGCCTTTGGCTTGCTTAGTTGGGGACACTTGACATTTGATATTCAACAGTGCTTTGATCTGCCTGCATTGACACCATTTTCTTTAAGAGCCAAAATTATATACCAGTTATCACTGTAAAGCTGCTTTGACACAATCTACATTGTAAAAATTGCTATATAAATAAAGGTGACCTGACTTGTTTATTTGAACATATACTGTGTATGTCAGGGAAAAACACGGATTCAATTGCAGGTAACAGAAAAGTTTTATTTTGCTCTCACTGAGCACAGGGGGGAAAAAACAACAGGAACACAAGAGAGAGAACGTCCAAAACAAGGTCCTTGTGTCGCTTGTGACGCAGCGTGGAAGTCACTCTGCCTAGAGCGCTGTCCGTGACGCAGCGTTGAAGTCTCACCAAGTTCCCAGGTGAGAGCGTTGAGAATGCAGAGAGGGGCTGGAGCGATGCATCCAAGTCTCAACCGACACAAAGATAGCCAGGGCAGGGAGGAGAACAAAAAAGTCTGGCGGAATGAGAAAGAACTGTTCAAAACAGAACAGCACTTGGAGCCTAACAGACAGAAGACGGCAAGACTAGGCAAACAAGAAGAGAAGGTCACGAGCGAAGTGTAGCTCAAACATACAACAACGGTCTGACAAAAGACTGAGCACAAGAGGATCTAAAATAGGGGAAAGCTGACGAGGGATAAGTGGCAACAGGTGAGACAGAACACAATTAAGGGAGGGGAAAAACGCCACACTGACAGCAGAGCACATGGAGGGCTGTCAAAACAAAACTGATGAGCTTAAAGACAACAGGGCATGCAGACACAGAGACAAGACAACAAAACATGGCAAATCAGACCGAAGTCATGACAGTGTAAGGGCTTGTTCTTCACTCCTTTATGAAAGATGTAGGTAGAGGACCATTCACATGATGTTTTTTTTAATTTCACATACACTGAACAAAATTATAAACGCAACACTTTTGTTTTTGCCCCCATTTTTCATGAGCTGAACTCAAAGATCTAAGACTTTTTCTGTGTACCCAAAAGGCCTATTTCTCTCAAATATTGTTCACAAATCTGTCTAAATCTGTGTTAGTGAGCACTTCTCCTTTGCCGAGATAATCCATCCACCAGGTGTGGCATATCAAGATGCTGATTAGACAGCATGATTATTGCACAGGTGTGCCTTAGGCTGGCCACAATAAAAGGTCACTCTAAAATGTGCAGTTCAATTATCATTTTTTTTTTTTTTTAAACAAAAAAGCACGTTGTGACGAATATACTTGTTAACCTGATCTAGCTTCCGAGACCCACCGGTACGAGATCTTGTTTTCCTGCCGCTGCCGCTGCCGCAGTCGCACCTCTCTCTGCGTCTCCTGTTCAGTGAGTGGCTGAGAGGAGCAGCGCATTCAGTTGAGGATGTGTGCTCTGCCAGAGAACAAATAAAATAGATACTATTGCTTCTAACCTGACTGAGTGATCATTTTACGTGTACATATAACGTTAGCCAAAAATCACAGCAACTGTCTTTATCTCATGTATATTGTGATTTTGTCAGAAAACGTCTCGATTATAAATCAGGATTTAACGCTGGTTTAATATGTCAGGGCTCGACACTAACGCTTGTCAAATAGTCCGGCATAAGTGGATTTTTTGAAGGGGCAAGTGAAAGAGAATTTTACTTGCCCGGCCGGACAAGGACCTGATTAAAACGTCAATACAAAAAAACAAAAAAAAAACCGCGAGAATGATTTTATTACATTTAGTGTAAGTGGCGATCGATAGTGGATAATGTAACAGACTTTATTTGATTCTGTCATGATGTATTAATTCTGTACGTTCTGGTGCTCGTTGTGTATATGTGTGTGCAATGTATTTTTCCCCTCGGGGCTTGCCGTATAGAGGTTTGTGCATGCGCACTTTTGTACTGGAGTGTCGCGGGTTTTTCAGGCAGGTTGATACATGTGTGGCAGAGAATAAAGTGAAGGAAAGTTCGGAGGACTGTCGTTTACTGTTTTCTTATTTCTAAGTATTTTAGGCGAACCCTGCACGAACGCTCGGTCACAATAATAATAGGCTGTATAATGTACTGACGATAACAAGGTTGCGCTGTTGAGGCTCGCGCACCATCTCGAGGAGAAATGGAAACATGAGCGAAGCACACACAAAAAGAAACTCAGTTAAACATACTGCGGTAAAAATTCAAAATGTGGAGCTTTTATAACTTGATACAGTTAAGCAATATCACACGACCAAGAATGCTGTTTTCCTAAACAGGCTACCATCACGATTAAAAACGGGACACTGATTTCATACAACAGTTCAGTTAACAAATAGTTAATATTAAGTCACTTACATTTTAGAAGGAACATTGACTGTTTTTGTTCTATTTTAGCAGCGAAAATAGTTTTAAACAAAGATCACAGCAGAACCATACATACCATACCACAGCAACACTCACCCTGCATCCCAATGTGCATACTAACACCCAGACCTGGGTGTTATATTAGACAGCAACTTGTCCTTCGAAAATCATATTTCATATGTTACAAAAACAGCCTTCTTCCACCTCAGAAACATTGCTAAGATACGGAATATGTTATCTATTTCTGATGCAGAAAAGTTAGTTCATGCATTCATGACGTCTAGACTAGATTACTGTAATGCATTACTAGCTGGTTGTCCTGCTTCCTCAAACAAGCTACAATTAGTACAAAATGCAGCTGCTAGAGTTCTTACCAGGTCAAGAAAATATGATCATATAACACCAATTTTATCATCTCTACACTGGTTACCTATTAAGTTCCGTATAGATTATAAAGTATTGCTACTGACCTATAAGGCTCTAAATGGTTTAGCTCCTGTGTACTTAACCGATCTTCTATCGCCCTACAATCCTTCACGCTCTTTAAGATCACAAAACTCAGATATCCTAGGTACAACCAGAAGTCCAAAGTCCACTAAAGCAGGGAGAGCGTTCTTGATAATAGCCTTCCTGATAATGTTCGGGGCTCAGACTCGCTCACCCAGTTTAAATCTAGATTAAAGGCGCATCTCTTTAGCCAAGCATTCACATAATGCATCTCATATCAGATCAATTGCACATGACTATCTTTGCTTAATGTTATGAACAGCAGCTACGCTAATTATTCTCCATTTGCTTTTCTGTTTCATCTCGGGCCGAGTACATCAGCTTCAGTTTGGATCCAGCCTCTTAAGAAGACCTCAGATGACCAACACCTGTGAAGAGACGGCGCCAACTCCTGCGAGGACTTCAGATGACGCAATATCTGGATCAACACGCACATTCCCAAATTTCTATATATCCTAATTATTGTTAATATGTAATTGATTATTTCCAGGAGCTCATTGCTTCTACCTTCAATTAAACTGCTAACAGTGATTGTAAATTAATTGCCTAAATTATTACTATATTGTAAAGCTGCTTTGAAACGATATGTATTGTGAAAACCGCTATACAAATAAATGTGAATTGAATTGAAAAGCGTGTGGCGTCTGACTCTAGTTCTGTATTAAACGGGGCTGAAGCGCCTCCTACAGAAATCCATACGGGTCGCTACAGGTTTGTATCACGGAGCGTCTCGTCTGTTTTTCCTGTAATTATCAATGGAAAACATTCCCAGACACTTCCTGTTTCTCTCTGTCATCACACTCTTTCTGTGCTTTCAGTCTTCTCTCACCTTCTCCCTCGCCGCCTTCTTACTGCTCCCGGTGCCCTCCGGAAACAGCTCCGGGCCAATCTTGACCTGCACCCTGAATCTAACAGAGAGAAAGATGAGGGAGAAGGAGAGAGACGTCAGTCATAGCAGATCTTCCAGATTAAAAAAAAAATTACTTGAAATAAAATTAAACTAACTAAAATAAAAAGAGTAAATGTATATAAAAAACAAACTCTTTATTTTATCTAGTTCCTAAGCTTAACCTGATGTACTAAAACAGACATGAAAAATAATAAAAACTATAAGACACAAAATACTAAAAAAAAAAAACTTTTGACTACTTACACTGAAAACAGAACTACTAAAAATCAAATCTACTATATTTTTCTATTCACAGCCTTCATCTTCCCTGGATTTTTATGGACAATCTAAGAAGAGTTTTCAGAAATCTTATGTTCAGTTACTTAGAGAATCAATGGCACACCTTTCCTCAACATGCACCAGGTATCATTCATGTTTTATAGCAGCATGAGTTTCACACTGAAGTTCAACACTTGGAGTTATTGTGAAGAACAACAGTCTGATTTAATGAACCCAAACAGCTCATTGATCACCTGAATTCACAAATGAACCATTGTAATAATGAGCTCCATCACCACAGGTCTATAAGAGTCAGTGTTATCGTCCAGATGTAAACGTCAGTGAAGCTCAAACACCAGCCGTTCACTGAATCACGACACACTTTCAGACCGATACTCAGAACAAACAAATACAGTCTTAAGGCTTAAGACTTATTCTTGTGTAAATCTGAGACAAAAACAGTCAAAGTCAAACAGAGAGACTCACCTGAACGACGGCCATTTTCCAGCTGTGATTCCTCCAGATCTTCTTATATTAGGAGATCAAACCTCATCGTGGATCAGCTGTGTCTCATAAACCAATCACATCGACTAGCTCGAGTAGCTAGTTCATTTCAACAAGTACTTACTCACATCCTTGAATGAGCGCGGATTTCCAGCGTATTTACTTGAAGTTATCAGGTAGGCTAATATCTATGGTTTGATCCATACCAGAGGCGGCCAAAATCAGAATTTATAATGGACTGAAAAGCTCTCTCAGAACTTGACGTGCGAGGACACACTGACCGAATATGCACACGAATCACGGTCACACGCACACGCTCAGGGCAATATTGTTTTTGATTGTCCTATGTTTTATAGTATTAAAATATTTCGAAGGACAAAAACATGAACTTTACTGGCTTTACTTCAAGTCGGCTGTCACTTCACTTTGGCGCGAGCCCCTGTGCGCTCGCACACTTGGCACAGCCCTCGCGACGGTTCTGTCATTAATTAATATGAATTAATATGATTAGCCTTTTGCTTGACTACGTTATCAAACAGCTAATAATGTGTTGCTAATGTTACACACACGTTCCTGTACTTCATCTCAGACAGCTGCCTTCTAACAATCAGTATCCTTACAAACGCTTTGAACAACTCAGAACATCAGTGGAGAAAGGCATATAGTTCATCATAACATCGTAATAGACTCGCTATATTGCTAAATCTACACAATTGTTCATATCAACAGAAAATATACCGGGATAACCTGGCTTCTCTCGAGACTTTCCTGCCTCAGAGTAGCCATAGCTAAAAGCCTGCCGGCACGTTGTTGTGATTGGTTACAAGGTAGTCTGTGACGTCACAAACACCCACGATTTCAAACCGCGGGTTTTAGACTGTCTTTGGTTTACTGCAGTTTCAAACATAAAATACTCAGCAATGGTGCTGACTTATGAATTTGCACATGGTTTGTCTTAAAGCATATTAAAAATACTACATAGACATATAAACAACATTAAAAACTTGATTTTCACCACAGGGGGTCTTTAAAAGATCTAGTATTAGCATTAGGCTTATAAACACTGAATCAATACCAACATATGAAATTAAATTAAGGACATGCATCAGAAAAATTGGGAATGTTGGACAATATATGAATATAACAGCTTGAATAAATGTGTAAAGTTGCATAAAGTGGAAACACTCAATAAAGTAGGCTAACTACGTTACCTCAGATGGTTGAATGGTTGGATTCCACAACTGGTAAAATAAATCATATATAAGACAATACAGCATTTACTGTAGGAGCCATAAAATTTACTGATGATTTCATTTGAAAAATGTTCTTTTGCGCTTCTGATTTGGCAGTGAAATTCGCCGATTTTGGGTGCGCAAGATGTGAAGGATTCTATGTTCCAGTTAGTATTTTCACCCCATAATGGCGGCCGCGCTACTGGAGCTCCATCTAGTGGCTGTTGCCCAAAAAGTATCAGAGTGTCGCCTCTTGGGTCCTATACTCTTTGCTTACAGTCGAATGTTTTCCTCGACATCTCGCGATTTCAGGGCATGCGAGTTCCCGAACATAATGTATGATGGGATACGCTTAGCCTCGAATACCGCTCAGAAGCGGTATTCAAGATAGTGTGGGTTTAGTGTGCATTAAGGGCACTGCACTTGGGCATTCTTAAGACACGGGACAGTCTTGCGCACTCACTTCGTGTCGGGTGCACAAGCTGTCAAGTGGTCAAGATCGCAAGTGTGGGTATTTGGACAGGGCAAATGTGATCCGGACATCATCATTTATCATGTGACCTACAACGTTATCGCAACAACTTAAAAGATACGAGTGAAAGGTTTAATTCATCTATCTGTAAATATCTTGATATTGATGAAACTTGCTCATTTTGTGCTCTTGTTGAAGAAACAGCTGCTCATTTATTTTGTGATTGTAGTGTAACCAATAAATTTGGGGTTAATTAAAGTTCTTATATTTTTAACCCTACTAATCTGACCCAGTATTATCCTTAAAGATATTATTTTTTATTACAAAAACCCAAAATTGTGATCTCTTGAATATGTTGTTAATTTCTTTATTTTATGTGCAGAAATTTTCATCAACAAGCAAAAGTGGCTTAAATTTCCTTTATGTTTTCCTCTTTTTCTTGTTGAATTTAACTCTCGGTTCATCCCACGATGAATTATTCAACGATATTTAACCTTGTCATTGTTCTTGCTGAAGCTCAAATGTGATGCGTAACACGAGAATGAATCTCATTGGTTCTTGCACATCAAGCGAACATGCTTGAGCTTCAGTTCACCATATCTGGGGCCTGTACCATGAAGCCGGATTAGCTGGCTAGCCGGGTAAATTTTTAGATTAGTTTGCGCCAATCCTGGGTTTTATGTACCATGAAAGTGACTTGGCTTTTCGCGGTGTTCATCACCATAGTAACTTACGCTCCACGGCTAACCTGCTCCAGGGCAGGTTTTGTTCTGGGTAAGAGATCTCAAACCGAAATTGGACCAATCAGATGTGAGCAAAGCAATAAAGTCACTCCCCCAGTTTCTCTTCCTCCAAATTAAAGGACACTATATAGTAAAAACAAATATTTAACGATGAAATTGTCTGGCTTTAATGATAATTAGAATTATTTTATGATTTATATATGACTTATATAATTATTATATGATTTATATTATTATTAATCCATTACACACAAGCAATTTTAGTTTAACAGTTATTATTAAGCATTCACTTTAAATAAATAATATATACAGATCATATGTAATATAAATAAGCTGTAGAATCAACAGATAACTCTTTAAAAACAGCTACATGTGACCTTACATGTTTGAGTCTCTATTGCTATATATTGTCAACTATATAAACTAACTTCACACGTTTCACTTGCGCTGGCTCTTTCGCGAGAAGTGAATCACAGTTTCTCTCTGTTGCAAGGCATGTAATTGGCTGTTTGCCACTGATGTCACGCATTCATGTGCACGTGCTCCACAAACTCAGGATCAAATCCTGAGTTGACAGAGGAAGTTGATGATCAGCATCATGGTACCAACAAAGCCAGATTGGAGTGGTTTGGATTTGTCACCTTGAAACTAATCCTATAAGCCTGAGTTTGTTCAACTACTATCATGCTATAGGCCCCTGATGTGTGAGCTGATGAATGTTTATATGTGAATAAAAGCATAAATTCAGTCTGTTCATCAAATAAAGTGATCCAGAATTTGGACTAAATTGCTCAAGTTATATGGATTAGTTTTATGATCTCTTTATGAATTTTTTGAAGCATCAAAGTTGCAGTTGCATGGACTGTCAATGGAGGGACAGAAATCTCTCAGATTTCATTAAAGTATCTTCATTTGTGATTCGACGATGAACGAAAGTCTGTCAGGTTTGGAATGACATGATGGTGAGTAAATGACAGAATTTTCATTTTTGGGTGAACGAACTCTTTAAGGCCAATTCACAGCGCACTGACAGACGCCGACCATAACAAAATGATCCTGTGTCACTTCTCAGACATTCATGACTCGCAAAACTCGTCAACTGTCTGTTGGTGTTTGTGGGCATCGGTCTGTGCCGTGTGAATTGACCTTTAAAGCACCGAATGATGGGAATAGAAAAATATAATGGTCCCTTCAGCCAAACACAAATTATTGAAAGAAAGATTAGAAACAGAGTGCAAAAAGAAGAAGATTTAATATATACACTATTTACAATATTTACAATGGAAGCTGGGGGGGGGGCTCCATCTGAAAATTAAATTGAAACAGAAACTCAAGTGAATCATTTGCACAGCAGAAGATCTGAAAGTAAATCATATCACAGAACGAGCTGAAACTCTGAACTACAGACAGACACACTGTTTCTGAGCTGCTTTAACATACAAGAGTCTGAATGAAAGAGATCACCGAACAGCTTTATGATATTCTTCATTATAATAATCTTAATCTTGATTACCGTCACCATCAAACTGGCGGGCGCGGAGCTGCTGGTGGCGGGTGGGGAAGGCAGCGAGGAGCTGGTGGATGGCTGCACACATCATAGATCAGGTGTTAATGGAGAAATGAATGGAGCTTCAGTGTGAAATGTGTTTCTGACAGCAGATTCACAGCTTCAGGATCAGGGTTGGTGTAGTTAGTGTGATGCAGATGTGTGCAGCTGTTGCTCTAAATAAACACGTGGACTGAACAGCTGAGCTGGGAAAATGTAACCATGTGACGCGTGTCTGAGATGACAGTGAAGTGTGCTGCGTTTGTGTCCTTCACTCCAGAAAGTTCAGCATTTACACAGACTGATCCAGTTGTTCTGTTTAAAAGCTTTAGCGTCGCGTCTGATTATGTAGAGACTGATCAGAGTCTGTGTGTTTGTGGACCTGAGCGTCTGTGCAGTTCAGCGTGTGTGTGTGTGTGTGTGTGTGTGTGTGTGTGTGTGTACCTGAGGGGGTGGTCTTCTCGCCTCCCTCTCAGCCTCACCCACCAGGACAGCCACTGCTGCTCGGGCTGCCTCCTCTCTGGCCTGCCTTTTGCTGGAGGCGCTCATGGGGAGGAAGGTGCGCCCCCCCATCTTCACTCGGTATATAAACCTGAAAGACAGAGAGACTGTGAGAAGAGAGACTGACAGGTGTGTGACACGTGATCTACATGACAGTGAGAACACGAGGTGAGATCCGTGAGAGAGAGTGTGTGTGTGTGTGTGTGTGTGTGTACCTCCGAGCGTTGGGGGGGCCCGTTTGCTCCACAAACTCCAGTAACACCTCCTCCCCACGAGCGCTGGCGTATCGGCGCAGGCCAGAGAGAGGATGTTGGCAGACGCAGTCCAGCAGCAGTGGCCGTCCTCTGCTTGATCTCTAGGACAGAGAGAAATTCTTGATTAGATCATGTGACACAGAAAGTGAAGCATTATGGGAATAAAAGCGTGTGGTAACTGAACGTCTGACTCTAGTTCTGTATTAAACGGGGCTGAAGCGCCTCCTACAGAAATCCATATGGGTCGCTACAGGTTTGTATCACGGAGCATCTCGTCTGTTTTTCCTGTAATTATCAATGGAAAACATTCCCAGACACTTATATGGTTACTAGTTGGAGTAGTTTTAGCACTATTAGTGCGTTTATTGAAATCTCACATTTCCAGAGCGGAATATGAAGCATCTACTGAAACAAAAGCATAAAGCTGAACTCCAGTGTGACTAAATGAAAGCGTTTTGTCTTTGATATTAAAGGACACATTTGGTTGTTGCACGGCCGGATCTTGGACTTCTACAGAACAATTCTCAGCAGTTTCCATCTCTCTAGAGTTTCCTGTTTCTCTCTCTGTGCTTTCAGTCTTCTCTCACCTTCTCCGGCAGCGGCCCTCTCTTCTTCAGCTCCTCCAGAGCTGCTAGAGCCGCTGCCTCCCTCGTCGCCTTCTTACTGCTCCCGGCGCCCTCCGGAAACAGCTCCGGGCCAATCTTGACCTGCACGCTGAATCTAACAGAGAGAAAGATGAGGGAGAAGGAGAGAGACGTCAGTCACAGCAGATCCTCTAGATAATAAATCAAATCTACTATATTTTTCTATTCACAGCCTTCATCTTCCCTGCAGGCATGACTCAAATACCGCCATTCCTGCCCTTCTGTAAACCTTCCCTTGCAAATCTTCCAATAATTTATTCCAGTTGTTCTCAATCCTGCTCCTTAAAGGGTTGGTTTACCCAAAAATGAAAATTCTGACATCACTTCCTCACCCTCAACAATGTTGGGCACCAGACAGTTGACTTCCACAGTAGGAAAAAAACACTCTGAAATGTTAAACCTTTGTTTTTCATAAGCAAACGGTTAACGTTAACGTTACTCTGTTCTTAGCGCTTCACGCAGTAACACTGATGTTTCATGTTATAGACAAACCTTAGCATGTGTTATTCTTACAACCCGATTTTTAAACTGTTTTTTTCTTTTTTTCTCGTTTCAGGCTGAATCATCTGCTGTAGCTCCATTGTTTATGTAAGTGTTGTGCTTATTTTTACGTATCAGGTTTATGACAGAATTCAGTGAATAAACTATTTTATTTTGTCAATTATTTTAAGCATTATTTTAAGATGCATCTTTTCTGAAGTGTGGTATGGTGAATGAATGCACAATATTCACTTCTCTCTATTTATCTCTCTCTCTCTTTGACATATACCCTGAACATGGCTCAAGAACCAGGAAGGGGGGAAAATGACCTTCTGTGAAATATGGTTTTGTTAATGTAAATATGCACCTAATTTCACATGTGATGTAATCAGGTTTATGGCAAAGAATGGACTACTAGGCTTGTAACGCACTTACGTTTTGAAATAATACAACTTGCCTATTTCCGCTTATTGATCGATGCTGCAGTGTGTGTGAGACCTGATGAATAAGATCAGAACAAACCTTATTTTTATTAAATATTTTAATCCCTATTTTTCATTGACAATCATTTCACTGTATGTAATTCACACCATTCTTTGAATATTAAGAATTTGAATACTAAGTATATTTGTCAGTCCGCTGTCAGTGCGTTACTGTTTAAAGGGTTAGTTCACCCAAAAATGAAATTTCTGTCATTAATTACTCACCCTCATGTCGTTCCACAACCGTAAGACCTTCGTTCATCTTCAGAACACAAATGAAGATATTTTTGATGCGAGAGCTTTCTGTCACATGTCACAGAGACACATGGATTACTTTAACAATGCGTTTCCTACCATTCTTGACCTTGAATGTGTAAGTTGTGCTGCTGCCTATGGAGGAACAGAAAGCTCTCAGATTTCATCAAAAAATATCTCCATTTGTGTTCCAGAGATGAACAAAGGTCTTACGGGTGTGGTACCAACTACCAGGAGTAACAACAACATTTTCTTGCACAACCATAATTCTGGCAAACCTTGTCAAATGCACAAAATCTAAACAACTAAATAAAAAAGAAAATAATGGAGTAACACTCGTTATATTCGAGCGTGCCCTTTTTCGGATAAATATCAACAGAGTGTGTAGAACTTACACGGAACTGTTTTGTTCCGTGAAAACGTCCACCACAACTCATCATAAAGAAAAAACAATACAAAAAAGGATGGTGTTATTTTTAACATTCCTAATCTTAACAATATACAATCTGTAAAAAAAACAAACAAACAAACAAAAAAACACCTGTCTGAAACAAAAAACAAATTCCAATTGAAATCCCCGACAATGTTTTGTGTTTGTTTTAGATTTTTTAAATGTCTTTAAATAAAGTTTAGTGAAAAGTCCAGTATAATCCCAGAAACCTCTTTCGAACAACTTCAAATGACGATGATGTAATTGTATCTCATGAACTGCCAGAGTTGAAGACTGCTGACACTGCAAGACCGATAAAGCAGTTTCAGAAAACCAACCAAAGCAAATGTCATCAACTTATTTAATGTAGAGTAGATAGTAAAAAGCACTTTCCTTTATCCAGTAAGGTGCGGTACTACTCATAATGCCAAAAGACGTCACATCAGAAATCCAGTTGAGGAAGATGCGCTCCAGAAGATCCAAAGACCGTCTTTGATTTAATCACAATTATCACACTAACACTGGCAATTTGTATCTCATGAATGGCCAGAGTTTTGAAGACTGTTGAAAGGACAATCCAATAAGGTGCGGCAGGCCTACTCATCAAGGCCAAAAGACGTCACATCAGAAATCCAGTTGAGGAAGATGCGCTCCAGAAAATCCAAAACCTGACAAAACCCTTTTTCTTCTTTTAAATCTAAAAATAGAGTCTTAGAATTTATAAAACAAACAGAAACAAAACCACCACATGCTCAACAAACACAGCAAAAAGACGCCGCTATCTTGGACTGTACTGAGCTTCCGGTATATTTTCTGTTATTTTACTGATTTATTTCTTAGTGTAGTTGTGTGTTATTTATAAAAGGTAAAGTGTGTGAATGTTTGAACACAGACCACTACTCTACGGGTTTATGGACGTTCAAGTCCATTTACTAATTATATTATATATATTACATTATCATATATTCTGCCATATAAACAGTATAAAAACCATAAAATAAGTCGATTAACATTTACTTGCTTCAAACAACTGTGATATTATAATAATTGTTACATTTAATTTATTTCCACACTTTAATATGTGAATTATATAATTACATTAAACACATTTAGCATTGTCAGGCTTTAATTAGTGTTTAATGGATAAACAACAGAGCTGCTCTCGGGTTTATGGCTGCTGTAAATTTGACCACAAGATTTCGCCGTTTTCAACACTTGATGCTTTGATTCTTTTCCACAAACTATCAGAGAAAAGCTTCAATAGTTTTAGACCTTTTGCAAATGTTTCAGTCAAGTTTAGCTGTTTTAGAGAGCGTTTACTCATCTTGAGCCTGGTTTTAAACACCTGTAATGTCATTTTTCGTGTGTGGAAAAAGAAACGCCAATTAAACAAAACTAAAGTGAATCAGATTTCTTTTCACCATCCTCCATTCATGAGCGCACACACACACACACACTTTTATTCTCATTATCAGTGTCATGAGTGCACACAGATAGATTAATAACACATTAAAAATAAAGACGGCATTAAAGCGCCTCTCATGTTCAGCTCCACTGGGTCAGTGTTGATCCTCACAGAAAGAGAAGGCAGTGTTTGAGCCATTTAGTAATCAGAAATATATATATTACACACTTGAGTGTTTTGTATGGATAAAGAGATCTCTGTGGATCACCGCAGAATCAACATGAGATGAGAAAGACTGAAAGATCATCTCCTCCACCGGAAGCGTCTATCCTCACATTCGCGGACCGGAAATCCGTCATGGCGTCCACGTGCAACTAGACTTTTACGTTTGATGTTGTTTCTTAGACTGCACACTCCGTGACCCACCAGTTGAGAAATACATTTCATAGATTGATATATCATGTCTTCTACATTTAAAATCTAAATTTAAAATCATTGTGCACAATGAGGCTCAACACTATAGCAAACACGACTGACTGGTCAATGCAGTCAAGAGTCTCAACACTAGTGTTACAGGTTCAACATTCACTTTATTGATGATCATCAGGTTACAGAAACAGCAGCTGTTGAGAGAAACTCACACACTTGAGAAAGTTCAGCACTAGATGTGTTACCTGGGCGCGTGTTCCGGTCCACACCGTCCGGTGTTTAAAAATAACACCTCCACCCCCTTCCTCTGGCCATACGTGTGTAATTTTGAAACTGGGTGCTCCATTGTTTGTGTTTTTTTTTTTATTGGTTTTTACTGTTTGTTCCTGTCACATGTTGATGTTCGTCTGCGTTTCTTCTTCTTTTATACGTTTACTGGCGGCTAATGGCAAACAAACACAAGTTCTAGATTCACAGCGCCACCTACTGTGCTGGAGTGTTTTTAAATAATACTCGAATAACAGTAACATTATACACACACACACAAAATAAAATACATAATTGACATATCTTAGCACAAATTGAGTTAAGTTAATAAAAACAATTCTAAAAGTTATATATATATATAGACAAGGACAGACACTTCAGTTGTTTTAATACACAAACATACAGACATTGATACACTATGAAAGCTCATAAATACATGGATTTTATTTAAATATTTCTTCATAAAATTCAAGGAATCTTATAGGCTTTTTATTCTTTAAACAATAAAGCGATTTAATATACTCCAGGGGTCTAAATTCTACAAAAATAAATGCTACAAACAGGAATATATCATCGCGCTGTCAAACCTTGTGTCTCTATATTTCATTGTTTTGTAAATTAATGCTATCGGTCTTTGTCAGACACGTGGGTTTATTATGCATGACGTCATCGAGGCGCCATTTGTAAAATTTCGCTATTCAGAGAAGAGATTAGAAATCATTAAACTGTAGAATAAGAAAACCTGAAACACTGCCATACAGAGATGAATTAAAACAAATATTCCAGGAGCTTTTATTTGGATAAAACTCATCAATTCAGAGCATTTACAAATATAATTTGGATAATTTGTAGTGCTGCATCCATCCTCATTCATGATAAAGTTATATATCTGGTTTACGACTCGTGGATGTTATTAAATATCATGTTTCCGGTATAAGTGCATATACGTGAATTCATTAAAAAAATATATATATATATACTTAATTTGGCTGTTGAAGTGTTGATTGATTACAAGAAGACAATAACCTGAACACCACATTTTGAAAAAAAATTAACTATATGAATTATTGTTGATGCAAGACTGTAAAAAGCACAAAATGTTCTTAAATCGTTTCTCTGTTAGATGAGGATCATAATTCCACATTTGATCTGAGATCTGAAGATCAGTTTCCATGTCTGTAATTTTGATCAAACCCAGTCTGTTTACACATATAGAACATCTTTACAATCTACAACTGCATTACATTCAATGTCACAGAACCAACACTGCTGGATAATGCAGAATATCACTATTAAATATCAGTCATTATAATACTGGAACCTTAAACACCAGTTAGCTGTTAAAAACACAAGGGTCACAAACAGTTTGGATATAAGTCGCATGTACAATAAATTGCCAGTAGAGTTGTCAATTCACTTTCATCTCAATTCGATGGCGTCAGCTATACACCGGTAACACTCAATTTAATATTTAGTAACTGGGTCATTTAACAGTAAACTCATTCACAGTGCTGGTTCATTACCATGATTTTCTCTTATATAGAGCTTTTCCCTGTTTAGACGAGTGTCAAGCAAATGCTCAATCATGCTTTTTAAAGTGGACAGAATTCACGTGCAAGTCCAGATTTGCATTCACACCTAACCAGATTTTTCTTAGATCCTCTTCCCCTGATTGAGATCTTTGCCCCGGTGTCCTCCTGAAGGAGCCTTACGGTCCTGTCGCCCCAGAATCCTCCCCACAAAGTTCACCTTACAGGAGAAATCAGTTAAATAATAAAAAAAATAAATAACAAAATGATCTAAACTCCCTGTTTTCAGAATATATGTATGTGTGTGTGTGTGTGTGTGTGTGTGTGTGTGTGTGTGTGTGTGTGTGTGTGTGTGTGCGGGGGTGCCGCAACTCCCTGCGGACTTTGTTCTTGGGCCAACGGTTGGGACAGTGGGCGCCTATAACCATCTCAACAACCGGCCCAAGGACTTAGACCAAGGACGCAGCACCCCCCAGGGGTGGCGACGAAACCACAAACGCTTCGATCGAACAAGCACGCCGTTTTTTTGTTGAGAACGAACAAGCATGCAGTTTTTTTGAGAACAAACAGTTTTGTTGAGAACGAACAAGCACGCAGTTTTTTGCGAACGAACAAGCACGCCTTTTTTTGCGAACGAACAAGCACGCCGTTTTTTTGCGAAAGAACAAGCACGCCGCTTTTTGCGAACGAACAAGCACGCCGTTTTTTTGCGAAAGAACAAGCACGCCGTTTTTTGCAAACGAACAAACAGGGCTCCTTCAGCACCTCCCTGGAGGGTGTCGCAACTTCCTCCTCTGATTACTTGGGCCGACAGTTGGGACAGTCGGCGCCCACAGTCTTAACCATAAGCCCAAGGACTCAGTTTGCAGGGAGTCGCGACCCCACCACCCAGGGAGATGTCGCCGACACCCCCCGGGCGTGCCGCAACTCCCTGCGGACTTTGTTCTTGGGCCGACGGTTGGGACAGTGGGCGCCCAGAACCATCTTAACAACCGGCCCAAGGACTTAGACCACAGGGAGTCGCAGTACCCCCAGGGGGTGGTGACGAAACCCCAAACGCTTCGAATGAACGAAAACGAACGAACGAACGAACGAACGAACAAGCATGCAGTTTTTTTGAGAACAAACAGTTTTGTTGCGAACGAACAAGCACGCCGTTTTTTGTTAAGAACAAACAAGCACGGCCTTTTTTTGCTGAGAACGAACGAGCACGCCGTTTTTTTGCGAACGAACAAGCACGCAGATTGAGAAGGAACAAAAGCAGTTTTTTTGTTGAGAAAAAGGACGCACTTTTTGAGAACAAACAAGCACGCAGTTTTTTTGCGAACGAACAAGCACACCATTTTTTGCGAACAAACATGCACACAGTTTTTTGCGAACGAACAAGCACGCCGTTTTTTGCGAACGGACAAGCACGCCGTTTTTTGCAAACGAACAAGCACGACATTTTTTGCGAACAAACAGTTTTGTTGCGAACGAACAAGCACGTCGTTTTTAGCGGACAAACAAGCACACAGTTTTTTGCGAACGAACAAGCACGCCGTTTGTTGCAAACGAACAAACAGGGCTCCTTCAGCACCTCCCTGGAGGGTGTCGCAACTTCCTCCTCTGATTACTTGGGCCGACAGTTGGGACAGTCGGCGCCCACAGTCTTAACCATAAGCCCAAGGACTCAGTTTGCAGGGAGTCGCGACCCCACCACCCAGGGAGATGTCGCCGACACCCCCCGGGCGTGCCGCAACTCCCTGCGGACTTTGTTCTTGGGCCGACGGTTGGGACAGTGGGCGCCCAGAACCATCTTAACAACCGGCCCAAGGACTTAGACCACAGGGAGTCGCAGCACCCCCAGGGAGTTGCGACGAAACCCCAAACGCTTCGAACGAACAAGCACGCCGTTTTTTGTTGAGAACAAACAAGCACAGCCTTTTTTTGTTGAGAACGAACGAGCACGCCGTTTTTTTGCGAACGAACAAGCACGCAGTTTTTTTGCGAACGAACAAGCACGCAGATTGAGAAGGAACAAAAGCAGTTTTTTTGTTGAGAAAAAGGACGCACTTTTTGAGAACGAACAAGCACGCAGTTTTTTTGCGAACGAACAAGCACGCCGTTTTTTGCGAACAAACAAGCACGCCGTTTTTTGCGAACGAACAAACAGGGCTCCTTCAGCACCTCCCTGGAGGGTGTCGCAACTTCCTCCTCTGATTACTTGGGCCGACAGTTGGGACAGTCGGCGCCCACAGTCTTAACCATAAGCCCAAGGACTCAGTTTGCAGGGAGTCGCGACCCCACCACCCAGGGAGATGTCGCCGACACCCCCCGGGCGTGCCGCAACTCCCTGCGGACTTTGTTCTTGGGCCGACGGTTGGGACAGTGGGCGCCCAGAACCATCTTAACAACCGGCCCAAGGACTTAGACCACAGGGAGTCGCAGCACCCCCAGGGGGTGGTGACGAAACCCCAAACGCTTCGAACGAACGAACGAACGAACGAACGAACAAGCATGCAGTTTTTTTGAGAACAAACAGTTTTGTTGCGAACGAACAAGCACGCCGTTTTTTTGCGAACGATCAAGCACGCAGATTGAGAAGGAACAAAAGCAGATTTTTTGTTGAAAAAAAGGACGCACTTTTTGAGAACGAACAAGCGCGCAGTTTTTTTGTGAACGAACAAGCACGCTGTTTTTTGCAAACGAACAAACAGGGCTCCTTCAGCACCTCCCTGGAGGGTGTCGCAACTTCCTCCTCTGATTACTTGGGCCGACAGTTGGGACAGTCGGCGCCCACAGTCTTAACCATAAGCCCAAGGACTCAGTTTGCAGGGAGTCGCGACCCCACCACCCAGGGAGATGTCGCCGACACCCCCCGGGCGTGCCGCAACTCCCTGCGGACTTTGTTCTTGGGCCGACGGTTGGGACAGTGGGCGCCCAGAACCATCTTAACAACCGGCCCAAGGACTTAGACCACAGGGAGTCGCAGCACCCCCAGGGAGTTGCGACGAAACCCCATACGCTTCGAACGAACAAGCACGCCGTTTTTTGTTGAGAACAAACAAGCACGGCCTTTTTTTGTTGAGAACGAACGAGCACGCCGTTTTTTTGCGAACGAACAAGCACGCAGATTGAGAAGGAACAAAAGCAGTTTTTTTGTTGAGAAAAAGGACGCACTTTTTGAGAACGAACAAGCACGCAGTTTTTTTGCGAACGAACAAGCACGCCGTTTATTGCGAACAAACAAGCACGCCGTTTTTTGAGAACGAACAAGCACGCCTTTTTTGCGAACGATCAAGCACGCAGATTGAGAAGGAACAAAAGCAGATTTTTTGTTGAAAAAAGGACGCACTTTTTGAGCAAACGAACAAGCACACCGTTTTTTGCGAACAAACATGCACACAGTTTTTTCGAACGAACAAGCACGCCGTTTTTTGCGAACGAACAAGCACGCCGTTTTTTGTTGAGAACAAACAAGCACGCAGATTGAGAAGGAACAAAAGCAGATTTTTTGTTAAAAAAAAGGACGCACTTTTTGAGAACGAACAAGCGCGCAGTTTTTTTGCGAACGAACAAGCACACCGTTTTTTGCGAACAAACATGCACACAGTTTTTTGCGAACGAACAAGCACGCCGTTTTTTGCGAACGAACAAGCACGCCGTTTTTTGTTGAGAACAAACAAGCACGCAGATTGAGAAGGAACAAAAGCAGATTTTTTGTTAAAAAAAAGGACGCACTTTTTGAGAACGAACAAGCGCGCAGTTTTTTTGCGAACGAACAAGCACGCCGTTTTTTGAGAACAAACAAGCACACAGTTTTTTGCCAACGAACAAGCACGCCGTTTTTTGCAAACGAACAAACAGGGCTCCTTCAGCACCTCCCTGGAGGGTGTCGCAACTTCCTCCTCTGATTACTTGGGCCGACAGTTGGGACAGTCGGCGCCCACAGTCTTAACCATAAGCCCAAGGACTCAGTTTGCAGGGAGTCGCGACCCCACCACCCAGGGAGATGTCGCCGACACCCCCCGGGCGTGCCGCAACTCCCTGCGGACTTTGTTCTTGGGCCGACGGTTGGGACAGTGGGCGCCCAGAACCATCTTAACAACCGGCCCAAGGACTTAGACCACAGGGAGTCGCAGCACCCCCAGGGAGTTGCGACGAAACCCCAAACGCTTCGAACGAACAAGCACGCCGTTTTTTGTTGAGAACAAACAAGCACGGCCTTTTTTTGTTGAGAACGAACGAGCACGCCGTTTTTTTGCGAACGAACAAGCACGCAGTTTTTTTGCGAACGAACAAGCACGCAGATTGAGAAGGAACAAAAGCAGTTTTTTTGTTGAGAAAATGGACGCACTTTTTGAGAACAAACAAGCACGCAGTTTTTTTGCGAACGAACAAGCACGCCGTTTTTTGCGAACGAACAAGCACGCCGTTTTTTGCAAACGAACAAGCACGCCATTTTTTGCGAACAAACAGTTTTGTTGCGAACGAACAAGCACGCCGTTTTTAGCGGACAAACAAGCACACAGTTTTTTGCGAACGAACAAGTACGCCGTTTTTTGCAAACGAACAAACAGGGCTCCTTCAGCACCTCCCTGGAGGGTGTCGCAACTTCCTCCTCTGATTACTTGGGCCGACAGTTGGGACAGTCGGCGCCCACAGTCTTAACCATAAGCCCAAGGACTCAGTTTGCAGGGAGTCGCGACCCCACCACCCAGGGAGATGTCGCCGACACCCCCCGGGCGTGCCGCAACTCCCTGCGGACTTTGTTCTTGGGCCGACGGTTGGGACAGTGGCCGCCCAGAACCATCTTAACAACCGGCCCAAGGACTTAGACCACAGGGAGTCGCAGCACCCCCAGGGGGTGGTGACGAAACCCCAAACGCTTCGAACGAACGAACGAACGAACGAACGAACGAACGAACGAACGAACGAACAAGCATGCAGTTTTTTTGAGAACAAACAGTTTTGTTGCGAACGAACAAGCAAGCCGTTTTTTTGCGAACGATCAAGCACGCAGATTGAGAAGGAACAAAAGCAGATTTTTTGTTGAAAAAAAGGACGCACTTTTTGAGAACGAACAAGTGCGCAGTTTTTTTGCGAACGAACAAGCACCGTTTTTTGCGAACAAACATGCACACAGTTTTTAGCGAACGAACAAAGCACGCCGTTTTTTGCGAACGAACAAGCACGCCGTTTTTTGCAAACGAACAAACAGGGCTCCTTCAGCACCTCCCTGGAGGGTGTCGCAACTTCCTCCTCTGATTACTTGGGCCGACAGTTGGGACAGTCGGCGCCCACAGTCTTAACCATAAGCCCAAGGACTCAGTTTGCAGGGAGTCGCGACCCCACCACCCAGGGAGATGTCGCCGACACCCCCCGGGCGTGCCGCAACTCCCTGCGGACTTTGTTCTTGGGCCGACGGTTGGGACAGTGGCCGCCCAGAACCATCTTAACAACCGGCCCAAGGACTTAGACCACAGGGAGTCGCAGCACCCCCAGGGAGTTGCGACGAAACCCCAAACGCTTCGAACGAACAAGCACGCCGTTTTTTGTTGAGAACAAACAAGCACAGCCTTTTTTTGTTGAGAACGAACGAGCACGCCGTTTTTTGTGAACAAACAAGCACGCCGTTTTTTGCGAACGAACAAGCACGCAGTTTGAGAAGGAACAAAAGCAGTTTTTTTGTTGAGAAAAAGGACGCACTTTTTGAGAACTAACAGTTTTTTGTTGAGAACGAACAAGCACGCCTTTTTTGCGAACGAACAAGCACGCCGTTTTTTGCGAACGAACAAACAGGGCTCCTTCAGCACCTCCCTGGAGGGTGTCGCAACTTCCTCCTCTGATTACTTGGGCCGACAGTTGGGACAGTCGGCGCCCACAGTCTTAACCATAAGCCCAAGGACTCAGTTTGCAGGGAGTCGCGACCCCACCACCCAGGGAGATGTCGCCGACACCCCCCGGGCGTGCCGCAACTCCCTGCGGACTTTGTTCTTGGGCCGATGGTTGGGACAGTGGGCGCCCAGAACCATCTTAACAACCGGCCCAAGGACTTAGACCACAGGGAGTCGCAGCACCCCCAGGGGGTGGTGACGAAACCCCAAACGCTTCGAACGAACGAACGAACGAACGAACGAACGAACGAACGTGAACAAAACAGTTTTTTTGACGAACAAGCACAGTTTTGTTGCGAACGAACAAGCACGCCGATTTTTTGCCACCGAGCAACCACGCAGATTGAGAACGAACAAAACCAGATTTTTTGTTGAAAAAAAGGACGCACTTTTTGAGAAGGAACAAAAGCAGATTTTTTGTTGAAAAAAAGGACGCACTTTTTGAGAACGAACAAGCGCGCAGTTTTTTTGCGAACGAACAAGCACACAGTTTTTTGTGAACGAACAAGCACGCCGTTTTTTGCAAACGAACAAACAGGGCTCCTTCAGCACCTCCCTGGAGGGTGTCGCAACTTCCTCCTCTGATTACTTGGGCCGACAGTTGGGACAGTCGGCGCCCACAGTCTTAACCATAAGCCCAAGGACTCAGTTTGCAGGGAGTCGCGACCCCACCACCCAGGGAGATGTCGCCGACACCCCCCGGGCGTGCCGCAACTCCCTGCGGACTTTGTTCTTGGGCCGACGGTTGGGACAGTGGGCGCCCAGAACCATCTTAACAACCGGCCCAAGGACTTAGACCACAGGGAGTCGCAGCACCCCCAGGGAGTTGCGACGAAACCCCAAACGCTTCGAACGAACAAGCACGCCGTTTTTTGTTGAGAACAAACAAGCACAGCCTTTTTTTGTTGAGAACGAACGAGCACGCCGTTTTTTTGCGAACGAACAAGCACGCAGTTTTTTTGCGAACGAACAAGCACGCAGATTGAGAAGGAACAAAAGCAGTTTTTTTGTTGAGAAAATGGACGCACTTTTTGAGAACAAACAAGCACGCAGTTTTTTTGCGAACGAACAAGCACGCCGTTTTTTGCGAACGAACAAGCACGCCGTTTTTTGCAAACGAACAAGCACGCCATTTTTTGCGAACAAACAGTTTTGTTGCGAACGAACAAGCACGCCGTTTTTAGCGGACAAACAAGCACACAGTTTTTTGCGAACGAACAAGCACGCCGTTTTTTGCAAACGAACAAACAGGGCTCCTTCAGCACCTCCCTGGAGGGTGTCGCAACTTCCTCCTCTGATTACTTGGGCCGACAGTTGGGACAGTCGGCGCCCACAGTCTTAACCATAAGCCCAAGGACTCAGTTTGCAGGGAGTCGCGACCCCACCACCCAGGGAGATGTCGCCGACACCCCCCGGGCGTGCCGCAACTCCCTGCGGACTTTGTTCTTGGGCCGACGGTTGGGACAGTGGGCGCCCAGAACCATCTTAACAACCGGCCCAAGGACTTAGACCACAGGGAGTCGCAGCACCCCCAGGGAGTTGCGACGAAACCCCAAACGCTTCGAACGAACAAGCACGCCGTTTTTTGTTGAGAACAAACAAGCACAGCCTTTTTTTGTTGAGAACGAACGAGCACGCCGTTTTTTTGCGAACGAACAAGCACGCAGTTTTTTTGCGAACGAACAAGTACGCCGTTTTTTGCAAACGAACAAACAGGGCTCCTTCAGCACCTCCCTGGAGGGTGTCGCAACTTCCTCCTCTGATTACTTGGGCCGACAGTTGGGACAGTCGGCGCCCACAGTCTTAACCATAAGCCCAAGGACTCAGTTTGCAGGGAGTCGCGACCCCACCACCCAGGGAGATGTCGCCGACACCCCCCGGGCGTGCCGCAACTCCCTGCGGACTTTGTTCTTGGGCCGACGGTTGGGACAGTGGCCGCCCAGAACCATCTTAACAACCGGCCCAAGGACTTAGACCACAGGGAGTCGCAGCACCCCCAGGGGGTGGTGACGAAACCCCAAACGCTTCGAACGAACGAACGAACGAACGAACGAACGAACAAGCATGCAGTTTTTTTGAGAACAAACAGTTTTGTTGCGAACGAACAAGCAAGCCGTTTTTTTGCGAACGATCAAGCACGCAGATTGAGAAGGAACAAAAGCAGATTTTTTGTTGAAAAAAAGGACGCACTTTTTGAGAACGAACAAGTGCGCAGTTTTTTTGCGAACGAACAAGCACCGTTTTTTGCGAACAAACATGCACACAGTTTTTAGCGAACGAACAAAGCACGCCGTTTTTTGCGAACGAACAAGCACGCCGTTTTTTGCAAACGAACAAACAGGGCTCCTTCAGCACCTCCCTGGAGGGTGTCACAACTTCCTCCTCTGATTACTTGGGCCGACAGTTGGGACAGTCGGCGCCCACAGTCTTAACCATAAGCCCAAGGACTCAGTTTGCAGGGAGTCGCGACCCCACCACCCAGGGAGATGTCGCCGACACCCCCCGGGCGTGCCGCAACTCCCTGCGGACTTTGTTCTTGGGCCGACGGTTGGGACAGTGGCCGCCCAGAACCATCTTAACAACCGGCCCAAGGACTTAGACCACAGGGAGTCGCAGCACCCCCAGGGAGTTGCGACGAAACCCCAAACGCTTTGAACGAACAGGCACGCCGTTTTTTGTTGAGAACAAACAAGCACAGCCTTTTTTTGTTGAGAACGAACGAGCATGCCGTTTTTTTGCGAACGAACAAGCACGCAGTTTTTTTGCGAACGAACAAGCACGCAGATTGAGAAGGAACAAAAGCAGTTTTTTTGTTGAGAAAAAGGACGCACTTTTTGAGAACGAACAAGCACGCCGTTTTTTGTTGAGAACAAACAAGCACGGCCTTTTTTTGTTGAGAACAAACAAGCACGGCCTTTTTTTGTTGAGAACGAACGAGCACGCCGTTTTTTGCGAACGAACAAGCACGCAGTTTTTTTGCGAACGAACAAACACGCAGATTGAGAAGGAACAAAAGCAGTTTTTTTGTTGAGAAAAAGGACGCACTTTTTGAGAACGAACAAGCACGCAGTTTTTTGCGAACGAAGAAGCACGCCGTTTTTTGAGAACGAACAAGCACGCCTTTTTTTGCGAACGAACAAACAGGGCTCCTTCAGCACCTCCCTGGAGGGTGTCGCAACTTCCTCCTCTGATTACTTGGGCCGACAGTTGGGACAGTCGGCGCCCACAGTCTTAACCATAAGCCCAAGGACTCAGTTTGCAGGGAGTCGCGACCCCACCACCCAGGGAGATGTCGCCGACACCCCCCGGGCGTGCCGCAACTCCCTGCGGACTTTGTTCTTGGGCCGACGGTTGGGACAGTGGCCGCCCAGAACCATCTTAACAACCGGCCCAAGGACTTAGACCACAGGGAGTCGCAGCACCCCCAGGGGGTGGTGACGAAACCCCAAACGCTTCGAACGAACGAACGAACGAACGAACGAACAAGCATGCAGTTTTTTTTGAGAACAAACAGTTTTGTTGCGAACGAACAAGCAAGCCGTTTTTTTGCGAACGATCAAGCACGCAGATTGAGAAGGAACAAAAGCAGATTTTTTGTTGAAAAAAAGGACGCACTTTTTGAGAACGAACAAGTGCGCAGTTTTTTTGCGAACGAACAAGCACCGTTTTTTGCGAACAAACATGCACACAGTTTTTAGCGAACGAACAAAGCACGCCGTTTTTTGCGAACGAACAAGCACGCCGTTTTTTGCAAACGAACAAACAGGGCTCCTTCAGCACCTCCCTGGAGGGTGTCGCAACTTCCTCCTCTGATTACTTGGGCCGACAGTTGGGACAGTCGGCGCCCACAGTCTTAACCATAAGCCCAAGGACTCAGTTTGCAGGGAGTCGCGACCCCACCACCCAGGGAGATGTCGCCGACACCCCCCGGGCGTGCCGCAACTCCCTGCGGACTTTGTTCTTGGGCCGACGGTTGGGACAGTGGGCGCCCAGAACCATCTTAACAACCGGCCCAAGGACTTAGACCACAGGGAGTCGCAGCACCCCCAGGGAGTTGCGACGAAACCCCAAACGCTTCGAACGAACAAGCACGCCGTTTTTTGTTGAGAACAAACAAGCACAGCCTTTTTTTGTTGAGAACGAACGAGCATGCCGTTTTTTTGCGAACGAACAAGCACGCAGTTTTTTTGCGAACGAACAAGCACGCAGATTGAGAAGGAACAAAAGCAGTTTTTTTGTTGAGAAAAAGGACGCACTTTTTGAGAACGAACAAGCACGCAGTTTTTTTGCGAACGAACAAGCACACCGTTTTTTGCGAACAAACATGCAGACAGTTTTTTGCGAACGAACAAGCACGCCGTTTTTTGCGAACGAACAAGCACACCGTTTTTTTGCGAACGATCAAGCACGCAGATTGAGAAGGAACAAAAGCAGTTTTCTTGTTGAGAAAAAGGACGCATCTTTGAGAACGAACAAGCACGCCGTTTTTTGCGAACAAACAAGCACGCCGTTTTTTGAGAACGAACAAGCACGCCGTTTTTTGCAAACGAACAAACAGGGCTCCTTCAGCACCTCCCTGGAGGGTGTCGCAACTTCCTCCTCTGATTACTTGGGCCGACAGTTGGGACAGTCGGCGCCCACAGTCTTAACCATAAGCCCAAGGACTCAGTTTGCAGGGAGTCGCGACCCCACCACCCAGGGAGATGTCGCCGACACCCCCCGGGCGTGCCGCAACTCCCTGCGGACTTTGTTCTTGGGCCGATGGTTGAGACAGTGGGCGCCCAGAACCATCTTAACAACCGGCCCAAGGACTTAGACCACAGGGAGTCGCAGCACCCCCAGGGGGTGGTGACGAAACCCCAAACGCTTCGAACGAACGAACGAATGAACGAACGAACGAACGAACATGCAGTTTTTTTGAGAACAAACAGTTTTGTTGCGAACGAACAAGCACGCCGTTTTTTTGCGAACGATCAAGCACGCAGATTGAGAAGGAACAAAAGCAGATTTTTTGTTGAAAAAAAGGACGCACTTTTTGAGAACGAACAAGCGCGCAGTTTTTTTGTGAACGAACAAGCACGCCGTTTTTTGCAAACGAACAAACAGGGCTCCTTCAGCACCTCCCTGGAGGGTGTCGCAACTTCCTCCTCTGATTACTTGGGCCGACAGTTGGGACAGTCGGCGCCCACAGTCTTAACCATAAGCCCAAGGACTCAGTTTGCAGGGAGTCGCGACCCCACCACCCAGGGAGATGTCGCCGACACCCCCCGGGCGTGCCGCAACTCCCTGCGGACTTTGTTCTTGGGCCGACGGTTGGGACAGTGGGCGCCCAGAACCATCTTAACAACCGGCCCAAGGACTTAGACCACAGGGAGTCGCAGCACCCCCAGGGAGTTGCGACGAAACCCCAAACGCTTCGAACGAACGAACGAACGAACGAACGAACGAACGAACGAACAAGCACGCCTTTTTTTGTTGAGAACGAACACAGTTTTTTGCGAACGAACAAGCACACCGTTTTTTTGCGAACGATCAAGCACGCAGATTGAGAAGGAACAAAAGCAGTTTTTTTGTTGAGAAAAAGGACGCACTTTTTGAGAACGAACAAGCACGCAGTTTTTTTGCGAACGAACAAGCACACCGTTTTTTGCGAACGAACAAGCACGCCGTTTTTTGCGAACGAACAAGCACGCCGTTTTTTGCAAACGAACAAACAGGGCTCCTTCAGCACCTCCCTGGAGGGTGTCGCAACTTCCTCCTCTGATTACTTGGGCCGACAGTTGGGACAGTCGGCGCCCACAGTCTTAACCATAAGCCCAAGGACTCAGTTTGCAGGGAGTCGCGACCCCACCACCCAGGGAGATGTCGCCGACACCCCCCGGGCGTGCCGCAACTCCCTGCGGACTTTGTTCTTGGGCCGACGGTTGGGACAGTGGGCGCCCAGAACCATCTTAACAACCGGCCCAAGGACTTAGACCACAGGGAGTCGCAGCACCCCCAGGGAGTTGCGACGAAACCCCAAACGCTTCGAACGAATGAACGAACAAAGAAGCACGCCGTTTTTTTGTATTGAGAACGAACAAGCACGGCATTTTTTGTTGAGGGCGAACAAGCACAGCGATTTATTGTTGAGAACGAACAAGCCCGCCGTTTTTTTGTGAACGAACAAGCACGCCGTTTGAGAAGGAACAAAAGCAGTTTTTTTGTTGAGAAAAAGGACGCACTTTTTGAGAACGAACAAGCACGCAGTTTTTTTGCGAACGAACAAGCACGCCGTTTTTTGCGAACAAACAAGCACGCCGTTTTTTGAGAACGAACAAGCACGCCTTTTTTTGCGAACGAACAAACAGGGCTCCTTCAGCACCTCCCTGGAGGGTGTCGCAACTTCCTCCTCTGATTACTTGGGCCGACAGTTGGGACAGTCGGCGCCCACAGTCTTAACCATAAGCCCAAGGACTCAGTTTGCAGGGAGTCGCGACCCCACCACCCAGGGAGATGTCGCCGACACCCCCCGGGCGTGCCGCAACTCCCTGCGGACTTTGTTCTTGGGCCGACGGTTGGGACAGTGGGCGCCCAGAACCATCTTAACAACCGGCCCAAGGACTTAGACCACAGGGAGTCGCAGCACCCCCAGGGGGTGGTGACGAAACCCCAAACGCTTCGAACGAACGAACGAACGAACGAACGAACAAGCACGCCTTTTTTTGTTGAGAATGAACAAGCACGCAGTTTTTTTGAGAACGAACAGTTTTGTTGAGAACGAACAAGCACGCCGTTTGAGAAGGAACAAAAGCAGTTTTTTTGTTGAGAAAAAGGACGCACTTTTTGAGAACGAACAAGCACGCAGTTTTTTTGCGAACGAACAAGCACGCCGTTTTTTGCGAACAAACAAGCACGCCGTTTTTTGAGAACGAACAAGCACGCCGTTTTTTGCAAACGAACAAACAGGGCTCCTTCAGCACCTCCCTGGAGGGTGTCGCAACTTCCTCCTCTGATTACTTGGGCCGACAGTTGGGACAGTCGGCGCCCACAGTCTTAACCATAAGCCCAAGGACTCAGTTTGCAGGGAGTCGCGACCCCACCACCCAGGGAGATGTCGCCGACACCCCCCGGGCGTGCCGCAACTCCCTGCGGACTTTGTTCTTGGGCCGACGGTTGGGACAGTGGGCGCCCAGAACCATCTTAACAACCGGCCCAAGGACTTAGACCACAGGGAGTCGCAGCACCCCCAGGGGGTGGTGACGAAACCCCAAACGCTTCGAACGAACGAACGAACGAACGTTTTTTGTTGAGAACAAACAAGCACGCCGTTTTGTTGAGAACGAACAAGCACGCCGTTTTTTTGCGAACGAACAAGCACACCGTTTTTTGCGAACGAACAAGCACGCAGATTGAGAAGGAACAAAAGCAGATTTTTTGTTAAAAAAAAGGACGCACTTTTTGAGAACGAACAAGCGCGCAGTTTTTTTGCGAACGAACAAGCACGCAGTTTTTTGCAAACGAACAAACAGGGCTCCTTCAGCACCTCCCTGGAGGGTGTCGCAACTTCCTCCTCTGATTACTTGGGCCGACAGTTGGGACAGTCGGCGCCCACAGTCTTAACCATAAGCCCAAGGACTCAGTTTGCAGGGAGTCGCGACCCCACCACCCAGGGAGATGTCGCCGACACCCCCCGGGCGTGCCGCAACTCCCTGCGGACTTTGTTCTTGGGCCGACGGTTGGGACAGTGGGCGCCCAGAACCATCTTAACAACCGGCCCAAGGACTTAGACCACAGGGAGTCGCAGCACCCCCAGGGAGTTGCGACGAAACCCCAAACGCTTTGAACGAACAAGCACGCCGTTTTTTGTTGAGAACGAACGAGCACGCCGTTTTTTTGCGAACGAACAAGCACGCCGTTTTTAGCGAACAAACAAGCACGCCGTTTTTTGTTGAGAACAAACAAGCACAGCCTTTTTTTGTTGAGAACGAACGAGCACGCCGTTTTTTGTGAACAAACAAGCACGCCGTTTTTTGCGAACGAACAAACAGGGCTCCTTCAGCACCTCCCTGGAGGGTGTCGCAACTTCCTCCTCTGATTACTTGGGCCGACAGTTGGGACAGTCGGCGCCCACAGTCTTAACCATAAGCCCAAGGACTCAGTTTGCAGGGAGTCGCGACCCCACCACCCAGGGAGATGTCGCCGACACCCCCCGGGCGTGCCGCAACTCCCTGCGGACTTTGTTCTTGGGCCGACGGTTGGGACAGTGGGCGCCCAGAACCATCTTAACAACCGGCCCAAGGACTTAGACCACAGGGAGTCGCAGCACCCCCAGGGGGTGGTGACGAAACCCCAAACGCTTCGAACGAACAAGCACGCCGTTTTTTGTTGAGAACAAACAAGCACGCCGTTTTTTTTGTTGAGAACAAACAAGCACGCAGTTTTTTTTGTTGAGAATGAACAAGCACGAGACTGCTTCTCTTCAAGTTTGAGAGCGAACAAATTTTGAAGTTTGAGGGCGGACGATTTTCGAGTTTTAGAGCTAACTATTTCTTGAGTTTGAGGGTAAATTATTTTTTGAGTTTGAGTGCGAACAATTTGAGTTTGAGGGCGAACAATTTGAGGGCAAATGATTTTTCTCGAGTTTGAGAGCTGGAGAGCGAGCTTGAGAGTATGAGTGTGTGAGTACCTTCTCTCCTCTCTGGCCTGATGTTTGGGGGATCATCATCATCATCATCATCATGTTCACCTGTATAAAAAAGATCTTCATGAAGAAAAAATGAGATTAGTTACATAAAAATAAAAACTAAGCAAACAGAAAGCAATACAGCAATTAATATTCATACACAAGATTTTTAACATGATAAAAATTCTAAAATCTTTTCTGGTAAAATCTTACTAAAGTGAGCTTACTTCAAAAAAAAAAAAAAAAAAAATCATCCTACTTGCATTAAAAGCGGGCCTTACAGAACAGTTCGGTCTTTGCCTAAATAATAATAATAAATGTTTTTTGAGCAGCAGATCAGCATATTAGAATGATTTCTGAAGTATCAAGTGACACTGAAGACAGAATGATGACGTTGAAAATTCATGCCCTGTCCAAATATCCACACTTGCGGTGTTGCACATTTTATTGGTGCAAAGATGAGTAGGCTATGTGTATTTTGTACATCATTTGCAACTGCTTTTTAATCACTTAATTAGAAGCACCACAATTTTATTATTTTGTCCTCTGTTAGTTACATAGCGAGCACTGAACAGGCATTTAAAAGTTTATTTTAAAATGCAAAGTACTGAAAATGATCATTTAAAAATATACTCTGTATATACAATTTTTTGCAACACAAAGTGTGTCCCATCAGGTAATCAAAAGTTCTATACACACTTGCAGTCTTCACGCCTACTTGAACACTTGACCACTTGTCTACTTGCGTGACGTAACTCCTGTATTGGGCTCAAGTGCAAAGACCGCAAGTGTGGGTATGAAGGTATATTTGGTGCAAAACAACTGTGACAATGGAATTTGTAGTTGTAGAGAATAGCCACACATGTGTATCCCTTTTGCACCATATATCTATGGAAATGTGGAGCAAAAGTGAGCTGTGCATCTGTAGAGGCAGCAGCGGGCACTGTTCTGAGATCAGAGAATTTCGGCCAATCAGAAGAGCTAGTTGGGGTCATTAGTAGGCTATCAAAGCCCGTTTCCGCCACAATTAAGTAAAAAAAAAATGATTCTTTAAGTCATTATATTGAGAAATGAGGGCTGAGTCCAAAAACGCCTACTTCTCTACTATATAGTAGGGGAAAAGCAGTAGGCAAGCGAATAAGTATGTCTGAAAGCTCAGTATTCATAAAAGAGTAGTCGAGAAGTTCCCGGATGGCCTACTGCTTCCGCCCAGATTCTGAAGTGTTCCTCGATGGATACTTTTCTATCCCAGGAGGACACGGGAGAGGATACGTCATAGTCGAACATGGAGGAGAAAAGCGACACGGATGCTGTCAAATGTGAGTATTGAAAACCAAAAACATGGTTCACATTTGTTGAACTACTGTAGAGTAAACTGTTGAATGTGTAAAGATTAAGTATAGTTGTGATTTTACTGTAAAAAACACGATTTATGATAACGGGATCTCTAGTAAACACACATAACTTAATTTTCAGAAGTGGAATTAAAACCATATTCTAAACCATATACATCATAAAGATGCTTACTTAATGTTTATTTAACATCTGACAGGAACATCTTTAAGTATTATGACTTATGAGTGATGGATTATGATCTATGAGTGATGTGTGTGTGCTATTATGTAGAATTCACTGTTGTCAACACCGCTTACATTACATGAATGAAAATAATGTAAATAAATAAATCTACATAAAATAAACATAAGTTATCTATTGTATTTGTCCGTTAGTACTGTTAATAAATTAAGGAACATTTATGTTGGATAAAAAGTGAGTTAACACATCATCAACTACCTCAACATGTAAATGTAGATTTGAGCACATAAATCTCAGAGGAAACTTGAATCTTGTCTGATGTTACAGGGACAGATGATCACACGTGTGTTTATCCGGTGGAGAGAGACTGATGAAGGAATGATGCCATCAAAGGCTTTGAGTGAGGATACTACAGAAATGAATAAAAAAAAAAAATAAAAAAAAAAATCTACTTAAATCTTAAGTTGTAGTTTAATTATTGTAACTTAAACAGCACTTTTCTGATTCTTGATTTCTGTGCATTTGCTGCAGAGCTTTTGTGGTGAAGCAGGACCTGCAAGACAAGGTGACGGTGGCATTTGTGAACAAAAAAAAAAAAAAAAAGGGGGGGGGGGGAAACCTGAAACAAAAATATAAAGTAAGATAATTTTGTTACTTCTAATACAGAAATCAGATGACATTGTGCTGTTAAGATGACTGCTTTTGTATGATGATTGTGCATTTTTGTAGGATGTGAAATGTCCTCAGACTGGTGTGAGCACTGAGGATGCAGAGCCACAGCAGATCCTGGAAATGGTGTAGATGACCATGGATGAGACCCTCCATCACTCCTCCTGCCCTTACTGCCTCATCTGACCTGATGTTGCTGTGATTTCTTCATCCTCAGTGAGCCCAGAGCCAGCGAGAGCATCTAGACAAAGACAAAAGGACATTGATGTGATTTTGGTCCAGATTTTGGTCTGCTGGTTTCTGTTCATACAATGGAGCTCAACTTTCATAAGCTTCAAAAGCATCATCAAATAATGTCATGAAGCTTCTGCAAGTCAGGCTCCACTGACTGATACTGTATGAACAGAAACTAACAGGACAAACTTGACCAAAATCACCTTTTGTGTTCAGGGGTAAAAAAGAAAAAAAGAAAAATATGAATACAGGGATTGAACAGTGTGAAGGTGAGTAAATAATGACTGAATTTATATGTTTGGGTAAACTAACCCTTTATGCCCCCAAATAGAAACTGTATGAAATATATGCATGCATTTATATTATAGTAGTACCTTGAAAAAGTAAACTTTAAGAAATAAGCAGTTTTAATTAGCGTTTGTGCCCCAGACACTAACAAAAAAGGATTTACAAAAATCAAATTTACATTTGTACATTTGGCAGATGCTGTTATCCAAAGTGACTTACAGTGCTCTTATTACAGGGATGATCCCGCTGGAGTAACCTGGAGTAAAGTGTCTTGCTCAAGGACACACTGGTGGAGACGCTGCAGAGATCGAACCAGCAACCTTCTGCTGACCAGTTCAGTGGTTTAGCCCACTACACAAGAGTGATGAAGCTACAACAAAAATTAGCCTGTAATTGTAAAAATATGAAATTAAATATGGCAAGAAACAGACCGCTTACATGAATGAATTGTAAAACGTTTTAATCTGTTCAAATGTTTTACAGGTCCTTCAGCACCTCCCTGGAGGGTGTCGCAACTTCCTCCTCTGATTACTTGGGCCGACAGTTGGGACAGTCGGCGCCCACAGTCTTAACCATAAGCCCAAGGACTCAGTTTGCAGGGAGTCGCGACCCCACCACCCAGGGAGATGTCGCCGACACCCCCCGGGCGTGCCGCAACTCCCTGCGGACTTTGTTCTTGGGCCGACGGTTGGGACAGTGGGCGCCCAGAACCATCTTAACAACCGGCCCAAGGACTTAGACCACAGGGAGTCGCAGCACCCCCAGGGGGTGGTGACGAAACCCCAAACGCTTCGAACGAACGAACAAGCATGCAGTTTTTTTGAGAACAAAGAGTTTTGTTGCGAACGAACAAGCACGCCGTTTTTTTGCGAACGAACAAGCACACCGTTTTTTGCGAACAAACATGCACACAGTTTTTTGCGAACGAACAAGCACGCCGTTTTTTGCGAACGAACAAGCACGCCGTTTTTTGTTGAGAACAAACAAGCACGCAGATTGAGAAGGAACAAAAGCAGATTTTTTGTTGAAAAAAAGGACGCACTTTGAGAACGAACAAGCGCGCAGTTTTTTTGCGAACGAACAAGCACGCCGTTTTTTGAGAACGAACAAGCACGCCGTTTTTTGAGAACAAACAAGCACACAGTTTTTTGCCAACGAACAAGCACGCCGTTTTTTGCAAACGAACAAACAGGGCTCCTTCAGCACCTCCCTGGAGGGTGTCGCAACTTCCTCCTCTGATTACTTGGGCCGACAGTTGGGACAGTCGGCGCCCACAGTCTTAACCATAAGCCCAAGGACTCAGTTTGCAGGGAGTCGCGACCCCACCACCCAGGGAGATGTCGCCGACACCCCCCGGGCGTGCCGCAACTCCCTGCGGACTTTGTTCTTGGGCCGACGGTTGGGACAGTGGGCGCCCAGAACCATCTTAACAACCGGCCCAAGGACTTAGACCACAGGGAGTCGCAGCACCCCCAGGGGGTGGTGACGAAACCCCAAACGCTTCGAACGAACGAACGAACGAACGAACAAGCACGCCGTTTTTTTGCGAACGAACAAGCACACCGTTTTTTGCGAACAAACATGCACACAGTTTTTTGCGAACGAACAAGCACGCCGTTTTTTGCGAACGAACAAGCACGCCGTTTTTTGTTGAGAACAAACAAGCACGCAGATTGAGAAGGAACAAAAGCAGATTTTTTGTTGAAAAAAAGGACGCACTTTGAGAACGAACAAGCGCGCAGTTTTTTTGCGAACGAACAAGCACGCCGTTTTTTGAGAACAAACAAGCACACAGTTTTTTGCCAACGAACAAGCACGCCGTTTTTTGCAAACGAACAAACAGGGCTCCTTCAGCACCTCCCTGGAGGGTGTCGCAACTTCCTCCTCTGATTACTTGGGCCGACAGTTGGGACAGTCGGCGCCCACAGTCTTAACCATAAGCCCAAGGACTCAGTTTGCAGGGAGTCGCGACCCCACCACCCAGGGAGATGTCGCCGACACCCCCCGGGCGTGCCGCAACTCCCTGCGGACTTTGTTCTTGGGCCGACGGTTGGGACAGTGGGCGCCCAGAACCATCTTAACAACCGGCCCAAGGACTTAGACCACAGGGAGTCGCAGCACCCCCAGGGGGTGGTGACGAAACCCCAAACGCTTCGAACGAATGAACGAACATGCAGTTTTTTTGAGAACAAACAGTTTTGTTGCGAACGAACAAGCACGCCGTTTTTTTGCGAACGATCAAGCACGCAGATTGAGAAGGAACAAAAGCAGATTTTTTGTTGAAAAAAGGACGCACTTTTTGAGCAAACGAACAAGCACGCAGTTTTTTGCAAACGAACAAACAGGGCTCCTTCAGCACCTCCCTGGAGGGTGTCGCAACTTCCTCCTCTGATTACTTGGGCCGACAGTTGGGACAGTCGGCGCCCACAGTCTTAACCATAAGCCCAAGGACTCAGTTTGCAGGGAGTCGTGACCCCACCACCCAGGGAGATGTCGCCGACACCCCCCGGGCGTGCCGCAACTCCCTGCGGACTTTGTTCTTGGGCCGACGGTTGGGACAGTGGGCGCCCAGAACCATCTTAACAACCGGCCCAAGGACTTAGACCACAGGGAGTCGCAGCACCCCCAGGGGGTGGTGACGAAACCCCAAACGCTTCGAACGAACGAACAAGCATGCAGTTTTTTTGAGAACAAAGAGTTTTGTTGCGAACGAACAAGCACGCCGTTTTTTTGCGAACGAACAAGCACACCGTTTTTTGCGAACAAACATGCACACAGTTTTTTGCGAACGAACAAGCACGCCGTTTTTTGTTGAGAACAAACAAGCACGCAGATTGAGAAGGAACAAAAGCAGATTTTTTGTTGAAAAAAAGGACGCACTTTGAGAACGAACAAGCGCGCAGTTTTTTTGCGAACGAACAAGCACGCCGTTTTTTGAGAACGAACGAACAAGCACGCCGTTTTTTGAGAACAAACAAGCACACAGTTTTTTGCCAACGAACAAGCACGCCGTTTTTTGCAAACGAACAAACAGGGCTCCTTCAGCACCTCCCTGGAGGGTGTCGCAACTTCCTCCTCTGATTACTTGGGCCGACAGTTGGGACAGTCGGCGCCCACAGTCTTAACCATAAGCCCAAGGACTCAGTTTGCAGGGAGTCGCGACCCCACCACCCAGGGAGATGTCGCCGACACCCCCCGGGCGTGCCGCAACTCCCTGCGGACTTTGTTCTTGGGCCGACGGTTGGGACAGTGGGCGCCCAGAACCATCTTAACAACCGGCCCAAGGACTTAGACCACAGGGAGTCGCAGCACCCCCAGGGGGTGGTGACGAAACCCCAAACGCTTCGAACGAACAAGCACGCCGTTTTTTGTTGAGAACAAACAAGCACGGCCTTTTTTTGTTGAGAACGAACGAGCACGCCGTTTTTTTGCGAACGAACAAGCACGCAGATTGAGAAGGAACAAAAGCAGTTTTTTTGTTGAGAAAAAGGACGCACTTTTTGAGAACGAACAAGCACGCAGTTTTTTTGCGAACGAAGAAGCACGCCGTTTTTTGCGAACGAACAAGCACGCAGTTTTTTGCGAACGAACAAACAGGGCTCCTTCAGCACCTCCCTGGAGGGTGTCGCAACTTCCTCCTCTGATTACTTGGGCCGACAGTTGGGACAGTCGGCGCCCACAGTCTTAACCATAAGCCCAAGGACTCAGTTTGCAGGGAGTCGCGACCCCACCACCCAGGGAGATGTCGCCGACACCCCCCGGGCGTGCCGCAACTCCCTGCGGACTTTGTTCTTGGGCCGACGGTTGGGACAGTGGGCGCCCAGAACCATCTTAACAACCGGCCCAAGGACTTAGACCACAGGGAGTCGCAGCACCCCCAGGGGGTGGTGACGAAACCCCAAACGCTTCGAACGAACAAGCACGCCGTTTTTTGTTGAGAACAAACAAGCACGCCGTTTTTTTTGTTGAGAACAAACAAGCACGGCGTTTTTTTGTTGAGAACGAACAATCACGCAGTTTTTTTTGTTGAGAACAAACAAGCACGGCCTTTTTTTGTTGAGAACGAACAAGCACGCAGATTGAGAAGGAACAAAAGCAGATTTTTTGTTGAAAAAAAGGACGCACTTTGAGAACGAACAAGCGCGCAGTTTTTTTGCGAACGAACAAGCACGCCGTTTTTTGAGAACGAACAAGCACGCCGTTTTTTGCAAACGAACAAACAGGGCTCCTTCAGCACCTCCCTGGAGGGTGTCGCAACTTCCTCCTCTGATTACTTGGGCCGACAGTTGGGACAGTCGGCGCCCACAGTCTTAACCATAAGCCCAAGGACTCAGTTTGCAGGGAGTCGCGACCCCACCACCCAGGGAGATGTCGCCGACACCCCCCGGGCGTGCCGCAACTCCCTGCGGACTTTGTTCTTGGGCCGACGGTTGGGACAGTGGGCGCCCAGAACCATCTTAACAACCGGCCCAAGGACTTAGACCACAGGGAGTCGCAGCACCCCCAGGGGGTGGTGACGAAACCCCAAACGCTTCGAACGAACAAGCACGCCGTTTTTTGTTGAGAACAAACAAGCACGGCCTTTTTTTGTTGAGAACGAACGAGCACGCCGTTAGATTTCGAACGAACAAGCACGCAGTTTTTTTGCGAACGAACAAGCACGCAGATTGAGAAGGAACAAAAGCAGTTTTTTTGTTGAGAAAAAGGACGCACTTTTTGAGAACGAACAAGCACGCAGTTTTTTTGCGAACGAAGAAGCACGCCGTTTTTTGCGAACGAACAAGCACGCAGTTTTTTGCGAACGAACAAACAGGGCTCCTTCAGCACCTCCCTGGAGGGTGTCGCAACTTCCTCCTCTGATTACTTGGGCCGACAGTTGGGACAGTCGGCGCCCACAGTCTTAACCATAAGCCCAAGGACTCAGTTTGCAGGGAGTCGCGACCCCACCACCCAGGGAGATGTCGCCGACACCCCCCGGGCGTGCCGCAACTCCCTGCGGACTTTGTTCTTGGGCCGACGGTTGGGACAGTGGGCGCCCAGAACCATCTTAACAACCGGCCCAAGGACTTAGACCACAGGGAGTCGCAGCACCCCCAGGGGGTGGTGACGAAACCCCAAACGCTTCGAACGAACAAGCACGCCGTTTTTTGTTGAGAACAAACAAGCACGGCCTTTTTTTGTTGAGAACGATCGAGCACGCCGTTTTGTTGCGAACGAACAAGCACGCTGTTTTTTGCGAACGAACAAGCACGCAGATTGAGAAGGAACAAAAGCAGTTTTTTTGTTGAGAAAAAGGACGCACTTTTTGAGAACGAACAAGCACGCAGTTTTTTTGCGAACGAACAAGCACACCGTTTTTTGCGAACAAACATGCACACAGTTTTTTGCGAACGAACAAGCACGCCGTTTTTTGCGAACGAACAAGCACGCCGTTTTTTGCAAACGAACAAGCACGCCATTTTTTGCGAACAAACAAGCACGCCGTTTTTTGTTGAGAACAAACAAGCACAGCCTTTTTTTGTTGAGAACGAACGAGCACGCCGTTTTTTTGCGAACGAACAAGCACGCAGTTTTTTTGCGAACGAACAAGCACGCAGATTGAGAAGGAACAAAAGCAGTTTTGTTGTTGAGAAAAAGGACGCACTTTTTGAGAACGAACAACCACGCAGTTTTTTTGCGAACGAACAAGCATGCCGTTTTTTGAGAACGAACAAGCACGCCTTTTTTTGCGAACGAACAAACAGGGCTCCTTCAGCACCTCCCTGGAGGGTGTCGCAACTTCCTCCTCTGATTACTTGGACCGACAGTTGGGACAGTCGGCGCCCACAGTCTTAACCATAAGCCCAAGGACTCAGTTTGCAGGGAGTCGCGACCCCACCACCCAGGGAGATGTCGCCGACACCCCCCGGGCGTGCCGCAACTCCCTGCGGACTTTGTTCTTGGGCCGACGGTTGGGACAGTGGGCGCCCAGAACCATCTTAACAACCGGCCCAAGGACTTAGACCACAGGGAGTCGCAGCACCCCCAGGGGGTGGTGACGAAACCCCAAACGCTTCGAACGAACGAACGAACGAACGGACGAACGAACGAGCATGCAGTTTTTTTGCGAACGATCAAGCACGCAGATTGAGAAGGAACAAAAGCAGATTTTTTGTTGAAAAAAAGGACGCACTTTTTGAGAACGAACAAGCACGCAGTTTTGCAAACGAACAAGCACGCAGTTTTTTTGCGAACAAACAAGCACACCGTTTTTTGCGAACGAACAAGCACGCCGTTTTTTGTAAACGAACAAGCACGCCATTTTTTGTGAACAGTTTTGTTGCGAACGAACAAGCACGGCGATTTATTGTTGAGAACGAACAAGCCCGCCGTTTTTTTGTGAACGAACAAGCACATCGTTGTTTTGCGAACGAACAAGCACACCGTATTTTTGCGAACGAACAAGCACGCAGTTTTTTTGTGAACGAACAAGCACGCCGTTTTTTGCAAACGAACAAACAGGGCTCCTTCAGCACCTCCCTGGAGGGTGTCGCAACTTCCTCCTCTGATTACTTGGGCCGACAGTTGGGACAGTCGGCGCCCACAGTCTTAACCATAAGCCCAAGGACTCAGTTTGCAGGGAGTCGCGACCCCACCACCCAGGGAGATGTCGCCGACACCCCCCGGGCGTGCCGCAACTCCCTGCGGACTTTGTTCTTGGGCCGACGGTTGGGACAGTGGGCGCCCAGAACCATCTTAACAACCGGCCCAAGGACTTAGACCACAGGGAGTCGCAGCACCCCCAGGGGGTGGTGACGAAACCCCAAACGCTTCGAACGAACGAACGAACGAACGAACAAGCACGCCGTTTTTTTGTTGAGAACAAACAAGCACGCCGTTTTTTTGAGAACGAACAAGCACGCCGTTTTTTGTTGAGAACAAACAAGCACGCAGATTGAGAAGGAACAAAAGCAGATTTTTTGTTGAAAAAAAGGATGCACTTTGAGAACGAACAAGCGCGCAGTTTTTTGTTGAGAACAAACAAGCACAGCCTTTTTTTGTTGAGAACGAACGAGCACGCAGTTTTTTTGCGAACGAACAAGCACGCCGTTTTTTGCAAACGAACAAGCACGCCGTTTTTTGCAAACGAACAAACAGGGCTCCTTCAGCACCTCCCTGGAGGGTGTCGCAACTTCCTCCTCTGATTACTTGGGCCGACAGTTGGGACAGTCGGCGCCCACAGTCTTAACCATAAGCCCAAGGACTCAGTTTGCAGGGAGTCGCGACCCCACCACCCAGGGAGATGTCGCCGACACCCCCCGGGCGTGCCGCAACTCCCTGCGGACTTTGTTCTTGGGCCGACGGTTGGGACAGTGGGCGCCCAGAACCATCTTAACAACCGGCCCAAGGACTTAGACCACAGGGAGTCGCAGCACCCCCAGGGGGTGGTGACGAAACCCCAAACGCTTCGAACAAGCACGCCGTTTTTTTTGTTGAGAACAAACAAGCACGGCGTTTTTTTGTTGAGAACGAACGAGCACGCCGTTTTTTTGCGAACGAACAAGCACGCAGTTTTTTTGCGAACGAACAAGCACGCAGATTGAGAAGGAACAAAAGCAGTTTTTTGGTTGAGAAAAAGGACGCACTTTTTGAAAACGAACAAGCACGCAGTTTTTTTGCGAACAAACAAGCACGCAGTTTTTTTGCGAACGAACAAGCACGCAGATTGAGAAGGAACAAAAGCAGTTTTTTGGTTGAGAAAAAGGACGCACTTTTTGAAAACGAACAAGCACGCAGTTTTTTGCGAACGAACAAGCACGCCGTTTTTTGCAAACGAACAAGCACGCTGTTTTTTGCGAACGAACAAGCACTTGGGAACAAGCACTTGGGCCGGTTGTTAAGATGGTTCTGGGCGCCCACTGTCCCAACCGTCGGCCCAAGAACAAAGTCCGCAGGGAGTTGCGGCACCCCCGGGGGGTGTCGGCGACATCTCCCTGGGTGGTGGGGTCGCGACTCCCTGCAAACTGAGTCCTTGGGCTTATGGTTAAGACTGTGTGGGCGCCAACTGTCCCAACTGTCGGCCCAAGTAATCAGAGGAGGAAGTTGCGACACCCTCCAGGGAGGTGCTGAAGGAGCCCTGTTTGTTCGTTCGCAAAAAACGGCGTGCTTGTTCGTTCGCAAAAAACGGCGTGCTTGTTCGTTCGCAAAAAAAGGTGTGCTTGTTCGTTCGCAAAAAACTGCGTGCTTGTTCTTTCGCAAAAAAACTGCGTGCTTGTTCGTTCTCAAAAAGTGCGTCCTTTTTCTAAACAAAAAAACTGCTTTTGTTCCTTCTCAATCTACGTGCTTGTTCGTTCGCAAAAAGCGGCGTGCTTGTTCTTTCGCAAAAAAACTGCGTGCTTGTTCGTTCTCAAAAAGTGCGTCCTTTTTCTCAACAAAAAACTGCTTTTGTTCCTTCTCAAACTGCGTGCTTTTTCGTTCTCAAAAAAACTGAGTGCTTGTTCGTTCTCAACAAAAAAAGGCCGTGCTTGTTTGTTCTCAACAAAAAACGGCGTGCTTGTTCGTTCGAAGCGTTTGGGGTTTCGTCACCACCCCCTGGGGGTGCTGCGACTCCCTGTGGTCTAAGTCCTTGGGCCGGTTGTTAAGATGGTTCTGGGCGCCCACTGTCCCAACCGTCGGCCCAAGAACAAAGTCCGCAGGGAGTTGCGGCACGCCCGGGGGGTGTCGGCGACATCTCCCTGGGTGGTGGGGTCGCGACTCCCTGCAAACTGAGTCCTTGGGCTTATGGTTAAGACTGTGGGCGCCGACTGTCCCAACTGTCGGCCCAAGTAATCAGAGGAGGAAGTTGCGACACCCTCCAGGGAGGTGCTGAAGGAGCCCTGTTTGTTCGTTTGCAAAAAACGGCGTGCTTGTTCGTTTGCAAAAAACTGTGTGCTTGTTTGTTCGCAAAAAATGGCGTGCTTGTTCGTTCGCAAAAAACGGCGTGCTTGTTCGTTCGCAAAAAACGGTGTGCTTGTTCGTTCGCAAAAAAACTGCGTGCTTGTTCGTTCGCAAAAAAACTGCGTGCTTGTTCGTTCGCAAAAAAACGGCGTGCTCGTTCGTTCTCAACAAAAAAAGGCTGTGCTTGTTTGTTCGCTAAAAACGGCGTGCTTGTTCGTTCGCAAAAAACGGCATGCTTGTTCGTTCGCAAAAAACGGCGTGCTTGTTCGTTCGCAAAAAACTGTGTGCATGTTTGTTCGCAAAAAACGGTGTGCTTGTTCGTTCGCAAAAAAACTGCGTGCTTGTTCGTTCTCAAAAAGTGCGTCCTTTTTCTCAACAAAAAAACTGCTTTTGTTCCTTCTCAATCTGCGTGCTTGTTCGTTCGCAAAAAAACGGCGTGCTCGTTCGTTCTCAACAAAAAAAGGCCGTGCTTGTTTGTTCTCAACAAAAAACGGCGTGCTTGTTCGTTCGAAGCGTTTGGGGTTTCGTCACCACCCCCTGGGGGTGCTGCGACTCCCTGTGGTCTAAGTCCTTGGGCCGGTTGTTAAGATGGTTCTGGGCGCCCACTGTCCCAACCGTCGGCCCAAGAACAAAGTCCGCAGGGAGTTTCGGCACGCCCGGGGGGTGTCGGCGACATCTCCCTGGGTGGTGGGGTCGCGACTCCCTGCAAACTGAGTCCTTGGGCTTATGGTTAAGACTGTGGGCGCCGACTGTCCCAACTGTCGGCCCAAGTAATCAGAGGAGGAAGTTGCGACACCCTCCAGGGAGGTGCTGAAGGAGCCCTGTTTGTTCGTTTGCAAAAAACGGCGTGCTTGTTCGTTCTCAAAAAACGGCGTGCTTGTTTGTTCGCAAAAAACGGCGTGCTTGTTCGTTCGCAAAAAACTGTGTGCTTGTTTGTTCGCAAAAAACGGCGTGCTTGTTCGTTCGCAACAAAACTGTTCACAAAAAATGGCGTGCTTGTTCGTTTACAAAAAACGGCGTGCTTGTTCGTTCGCAAAAAACGGTGTGCTTGTTTGTTCGCAAAAAAACTGCGTGCTTGTTCGTTTGCAAAACTGCGTGCTTGTTCGTTCTCAAAAAGTGCGTCCTTTTTCTCAACAAAAAAACTGCTTTTGTTCCTTCTCAATCTGCGTGCTTGTTCGTTCGCAAAAAAACGGCGTGCTCGTTCGTTCTCAACAAAAAAAGGCCGTGCTTGTTTGTTCTCAACAAAAAACGGCGTGCTTGTTCGTTCGAAGCGTTTGGGGTTTCGTCGCAACTCCCTGGGGGTGCTGCGACTCCCTGTGGTCTAAGTCCTTGGGCCGGTTGTTAAGATGGTTCTGGGCGCCCACTGTCCCAACCGTCGGCCCAAGAACAAAGTCCGCAGGGAGTTGCGGCACGCCCGGGGGGTGTCGGCGACATCTCCCTGGGTGGTGGGGTCGCGACTCCCTGCAAACTGAGTCCTTGGGCTTATGGTTAAGACTGTGGGCGCCGACTGTCCCAACTGTCGGCCCAAGTAATCAGAGGAGGAAGTTGCGACACCCTCCAGGGAGGTGCTGAAGGAGCCCTGTTTGTTCGTTCGCAAAAAACGGCGTGCTTGTTCGTTCGCAAAAAACTGCGTGCTTGTTCGTTCCCAAAAAAACGGCGTGCTTGTTTGTTCTCAAAAACGGCGTGCTTGTTCGTTCGCAAAAAACGGCGTGCTTGTTCGTTCGCAAAAAACTGTGTGCATGTTTGTTCGCAAAAAACGGTGTGCTTGTTTGTTCGCAAAAAACGGCGTGCTTGTTCGTTCGCAAAAAAACTGCGTGCTTGTTCGTTCGCAAAAAAACGGCGTGCTCGTTCGTTCTCAACAAAAAAAGGCTGTGCTTGTTTGTTCTCAACAAAAAACGGCGTGCTTGTTCGTTCGAAGCGTTTGGGGTTTCGTCGCAACTCCCTGGGGGTGCTGCGACTCCCTGTGGTCTAAGTCCTTGGGCCGGTTGTTAAGATGGTTCTGGGCGGCCACTGTCCCAACCGTCGGCCCAAGAACAAAGTCCGCAGGGAGTTGCGGCACGCCCGGGGGGTGTCGGCGACATCTCCCTGGGTGGTGGGGTCGCGACTCCCTGCAAACTGAGTCCTTGGGCTTATGGTTAAGACTGTGGGCGCCGACTGTCCCAACTGTCGGCCCAAGTAATCAGAGGAGGAAGTTTCGACACCCTCCAGGGAGGTGCTGAAGGAGCCCTGTTTGTTCGTTTGCAAAAAACGGCGTGCTTGTTCGTTCGCAAAAAACTGTGTGCTTGTTTATTCGAACAAAAAGGCGTGCTTGTTCGTTCGCAAAAAAACTGCGTGCTTGTTCGTTCTCAAAAAGTGCGTCCTTTTTCTCAACAAAAAAACTGCTTTTGTTCCTTCTCAATATGCGTGCTTGTTCGTTCGCAAAAAACTGTGTGCATGTTTGTTCGCCAAAAACGGTGTGCTTGTTTGTTCGCAAAAAAACTGCGTGCTTGTTCGTTCTCAAAAAGTGCGTCCTTTTTCTCAACAAAAAAACTGCTTTTGTTCCTTCTCAATCTACGTGCTTGTTCGTTCGCAAAAAAACGGCGTGCTCGGTCGTTCTCAACAAAAAAAGGCCGTGCTTGTTTGTTCTCAACAAAAAACGGCGTGCTTGTTCGTTCGAAGCGTTTGGGGTTTCGTCGCAACTCCCTGGGGGTGCTGCGACTCCCTGTGGTCTAAGTCCTTGGGCCGGTTGTTAAGATGGTTCTGGGCGCCCACTGTCCCAACCGTCGGCCCAAGAACAAAGTCCGCAGGGAGTTGCGGCACGCCCGGGGGGTGTCGGCGACATCTCCCTGGGTGGTGGGGTCGCGACTCCCTGCAAACTGAGTCCTTGGGCTTATGGTTAAGACTGTGGGCGCCGACTGTCCCAACTGTCGGCCCAAGTAATCAGAGGAGGAAGTTGCGACACCCTCCAGGGAGGTGCTGAAGGACCTGTAAAACATTTGAACAGATTAAAACGTTTTACAATTCATTCATGTAAGCGGTCTGTTTCTTGCCATATTTAATTTCATATTTTTACAATTACAGGCTAATTTTTGTTGTAGCTTCATCACTCTTGTGTAGTGGGCTAAACCACTGAACTGGTCAGCAGAAGGTTGCTGGTTCGATCTCTGCAGCGTCTCCACCAGTGTGTCCTTGAGCAAGACACTTTACTCCAGGTTACTCCAGCGGGATCATCCCTGTAATAAGAGCACTGTAAGTCACTTTGTATAACAGCATCTGCCAAATGTACAAATGTAAATTTGATTTTTGTAAATCCTTTTTTGTTAGTGTCTGGGGCACAAACGCTAATTAAAACTGCTTATTTCTTAAAGTTTACTTTTTCAAGGTACTACTATAATATAAATGCATGCATATATTTCATACAGTTTCTATTTGGGGGCATAAAGGGTTAGTTTACCCAAACATATAAATTCAGTCATTATTTACTCACCTTCACACTGTTCAATCCCTGTATTCATATTTTTCTTTTTTTTCCCCCTGAACACAAAAGGTGATTTTGGTCAAGTTTGTCCTGTTAGTTTCTGTTCATACAGTATCAGTCAGTGGAGCCTGACTTGCAGAAGCTTCATGACATTATTTGATGATGCTTTTGAAGCTTATGAAAGTTGAGCTCCATTGTATGAACAGAAACCAGCAGACCAAAATCTGGACCAAAATCACATCAATGTCCTTTTGTCTTTGTCTAGATGCTCTCGCTGGCTCTGGGCTCACTGAGGATGAAGAAATCACAGCAACATCAGGTCAGATGAGGCAGTAAGGGCAGGAGGAGTGATGGAGGGTCTCGTCCATGGTCATCTACACCATTTCCAGGATCTGCTGTGGCTCTGCATCCTCAGTGCTCACACCAGTCTGAGGACATTTCACATCCTACAAAAATGCACAATCATCATACAAAAGCAGTCATCTTAACAGCACAATGTCATCTGATTTCTGTATTAGAAGTAACAAAATTATCTTACTTTATATTTTTGTTTCAGGTTTCCCCCCCCTTTTTTTTTTTTTTTTTTTTGTTCACAAATGCCACCGTCACCTTGTCTTGCAGGTCCTGCTTCACCACAAAAGCTCTGCAGCAAATGCACAGAAATCAAGAATCAGAAAAGTGCTGTTTAAGTTACAATAATTAAACTACAACTTAAGATTTAAGTAGATTTTTTTTTTTTTATTTTTTTTTTTATTCATTTCTGTAGTATCCTCACTCAAAGCCTTTGATGGCATCATTCCTTCATCAGTCTCTCTCCACCGGATAAACACACGTGTGATCATCTGTCCCTGTAACATCAGACAAGATTCAAGTTTCCTCTGAGATTTATGTGCTCAAATCTACATTTACATGTTGAGGTAGTTGATGATGTGTTAACTCACTTTTTATCCAACATAAATGTTCCTTAATTTATTAACAGTACTAACGGACAAATACAATAGATAACTTATGTTTATTTTATGTAGATTTATTTATTTACATTATTTTCATTCATGTAATGTAAGCGGTGTTGACAACAGTGAATTCTACATAATAGCACACACACATCACTCATAGATCATAATCCATCACTCATAAGTCATAATACTTAAAGATGTTCCTGTCAGATGTTAAATAAACATTAAGTAAGCATCTTTATGATGTATATGGTTTAGAATATGGTTTTAATTCCACTTCTGAAAATTAAGTTATGTGTGTTTACTAGAGATCCCGTTATCATAAATCGTGTTTTTTACAGTAAAATCACAACTATACTTAATCTTTACACATTCAACAGTTTACTCTACAGTAGTTCAACAAATGTGAACCATGTTTTTGGTTTTCAATACTCACATTTGACAGCATCCGTGTCGCTTTTCTCCTCCATGTTCGACTATGACGTATCCTCTCCCGTGTCCTCCTGGGATAGAAAAGTATCCATCGAGGAACACTTCAGAATCTGGGCGGAAGCAGTAGGCCATCCGGGAACTTCTCGACTACTCTTTTATGAATACTGAGCTTTCAGACATACTTATTCGCTTGCCTACTGCTTTTCCCCTACTATATAGTAGAGAAGTAGGCGTTTTTGGACTCAGCCCTCATTTCTCAATATAATGACTTAAAGAATCATTTTTTTTTTTACTTAATTGTGGCGAAAACGGGCTTTGATAGCCTACTAATGACCCCAACTAGCTCTTCTGATTGGCCGAAATTCTCTGATCTCAGAACAGTGCCCGCTGCTGCCTCTACAGATGCACAGCTCACTTTTGCTCCACATTTCCATAGATATATGGTGCAAAAGGGATACACATGTGTGGCTATTCTCTACAACTACAAATTCCATTGTCACAGTTGTTTTGCACCAAATATACCTTCATACCCACACTTGCGGTCTTTGCACTTGAGCCCAATACAGGAGTTACGTCACGCAAGTAGACAAGTGGTCAAGTGTTCAAGTAGGCGTGAAGACTGCAAGTGTGTATAGAACTTTTGATTACCTGATGGGACACACTTTGTGTTGCAAAAAATTGTATATACAGAGTATATTTTTAAATGATCATTTTCAGTACTTTGCATTTTAAAATAAACTTTTAAATGCCTGTTCAGTGCTCGCTATGTAACTAACAGAGGACAAAATAATAAAATTGTGGTGCTTCTAATTAAGTGATTAAAAAGCAGTTGCAAATGATGTACAAAATACACATAGCCTACTCATCTTTGCACCAATAAAATGTGCAACACCGCAAGTGTGGATATTTGGACAGGGCATGAATTTTCAACGTCATCATTCTGTCTTCAGTGTCACTTGATACTTCAGAAATCATTCTAATATGCTGATCTGCTGCTCAAAAAACATTTATTATTATTATTTAGGCAAAGACCGAACTGTTCTGTAAGGCCCGCTTTTAATGCAAGTAGGATGATTTTTTTTTTTTTTTTTTTTTTTTTTTGAAGTAAGCTCACTTTAGTAAGATTTTACCAGAAAAGATTTTAGAATTTTTATCATGTTAAAAATCTTGTGTATGAATATTAATTGCTGTATTGCTTTCTGTTTGCTTGGTTTTTATTTTTATGTAACTAATCTCATTTTTTCTTCATGAAGATCTTTTTTATACAGGTGAACATGATGATGATGATGATGATGATGATCCCCCAAACATCAGGCCAGAGAGGAGAGAAGGTACTCGCACACTCATACTCTCAAGCTCGCTCTCCAGCTCTCAAACTCGAGAAAAATCATTTGCTCTCAAATTGTTCGCACTCAAACTCAAAAAATAATTTACCCTCAAACTCAAGAAATAGTTAGCTCTAAAACTCGAAAATCGTCCGCCCTCAAACTTCAAAATTTGTTCGCTCTCAAACTTGAAGAGAAGCAGTCTCGTGCTTGTTCATTCTCAACAAAAAAAACTGCGTGATTGTTCGTTCTCAACAAAAAAACGCCGTGCTTGTTTGTTCTCAACAAAAAAAACGGCGTGCTTGTTCGTTCGCAAAAAAACTGCGTGCTTGTTCGTTCTCAAAAAGTGCGTCCTTTTTCTCAACAAAAAAACTGCTTTTGTTCCTTCTCAATCTGCGTGCTTGTTCGTTCGCAAAAAAACGGCGTGCTCGTTCGTTCTCAACAAAAAAAGGCCGTGCTTGTTTGTTCTCAACAAAAAACGGCGTGCTTGTTCGTTCAAAGCGTTTGGGGTTTCGTCGCAACTCCCTGGGGGTGCTGCGACTCCCTGTGGTCTAAGTCCTTGGGCCGGTTGTTAAGATGGTTCTGGGCGCCCACTGTCCCAACCGTCGGCCCAAGAACAAAGTCCGCAGGGAGTTGCGGCACGCCCGGGGGGTGTCGGCGACATCTCCCTGGGTGGTGGGGTCGCGACTCCCTGCAAACTGAGTCCTTGGGCTTATGGTTAAGACTGTGGGCGCCGACTGTCCCAACTGTCGGCCCAAGTAATCAGAGGAGGAAGTTGCGACACCCTCCAGGGAGGTGCTGAAGGAGCCCTGTTTGTTCGTTTGCAAAAAACGGCGTGCTTGTTCGTTCGCAAAAAACTGTGTGCTTGTTTGTTTGCTAAAAATGGCGTGCTCGTTCGTTCTCAACAAAAAAAGGCCGTGCTTGTTTGTTCTCAACACAAAAAACTGCGTGCTTGTTCGTTCGCAAAAAACGGCGTGCTTCTTCGTTCGCAAAAAAACTGCGTGCTTGTTCGTTCTCAAAAAGTGCGTCCTTTTTCTCAACAAAAAAACTGCTTTTGTTCCTTCTCAATCTGCGTGCTTGTTCGTTCGCAAAAAAACTGCGTGCTTGTTCGTTCGCAAAAAAACGGCGTGCTCGTTCGTTCTCAACAAAAAAAGGCCGTGCTTGTTTGTTCTCAACAAAAAACGGCGTGCTTGTTCGTTCGAAGCGTTTGGGGTTTCGTCACCACCCCCTGGGGGTGCTGCGACTCCCTGTGGTCTAAGTCCTTGGGCCGGTTGTTAAGATGGTTCTGGGCGCCCACTGTCCCAACCGTCGGCCCAAGAACAAAGTCCGCAGGGAGTTGCGGCACGCCCGGGGGGTGTCGGCGACATCTCCCTGGGTGGTGGGGTCGCGACTCCCTGCAAACTGAGTCCTTGGGCTTATGGTTAAGACTGTGGGCGCCGACTGTCCCAACTGTCGGCCCAAGTAATCAGAGGAGGAAGTTGCGACACCCTCCAGGGAGGTGCTGAAGGAGCCCTGTTTGTTCGTTCGCAAAAAACTGCGTGCTTGTTCGTTCGCAAAAAACTGTGTGCTTGTTTGCTAAAAATGGCGTGCTTGTTCGTTCTCAACAACTGCGTGCTTGTTCGTTCGCAAAAAACTGCGTGCTTGTTCGTTCTCAAAACGTGCGTCCTATTTCTCAACAAAAAAACTGCTTTTGTTCCTTCTCAAACTGCGTGCTTGTTCGTTTGCAAAAAACGGCGTGCTTGTTCGTTCGCAACAAAACTGTTTGTTCGCAAAAAATGTCGTGCTCGTTCGTTCTCAACAAAAAAAGGCCGTGCTTGTTTGTTCTCAACAAAAAAAACTGCGTGCTTGTTCGTTCGAAGCGTTTGGGGTTTCGTCACCACCCCCTGGGGGTGCTGCGACTCCCTGTGGTCTAAGTCCTTGGGCCGGTTGTTAAGATGGTTCTGGGCGCCCACTGTCCCAACCGTCGGCCCAAGAACAAAGTCCGCAGGGAGTTTCGGCACGCCCGGGGGGTGTCGGCGACATCTCCCTGGGTGGTGGGGTCGCGACTCCCTGCAAACTGAGTCCTTGGGCTTATGGTTAAGACTGTGGGCGCCGACTGTCCCAACTGTCGGCCCAAGTAATCAGAGGAGGAAGTTGCGACACCCTCCAGGGAGGTGCTGAAGGAGCCCTGTTTGTTCGTTCGCAAAAAACGGCGTGCTTGTTCGTTCGCAAAAAACGGCGTGCTTGTTCGTTCGCAAAAAAACTGCGTGCTTGTTCGTTCTCAAAAAGTGCGTCCTTTTTCTCAACAAAAAAACTGCTTTTGTTCCTTCTCAATCTGCGTGCTTGTTCGTTCGCAAAAAAACGGCGTGCTCGTTCGTTCTCAACAAAAAAAGGCCGTGCTTGTTTGTTCTCAACAAAAAACGGCGTGCTTGTTCGTTCGAAGCGTTTGGGGTTTCGTCACCACCCCCTGGGGGTGCTGCGACTCCCTGTGGTCTAAGTCCTTGGGCCGGTTGTTAAGATGGTTCTGGGCGCCCACTGTCCCAACCGTCGGCCCAAGAACAAAGTCCGCAGGGAGTTGCGGCACGCCCGGGGGGTGTCGGCGACATCTCCCTGGGTGGTGGGGTCGCGACTCCCTGCAAACTGAGTCCTTGGGCTTATGGTTAAGACTGTGGGCGCCGACTGTCCCAACTGTCGGCCCAAGTAATCAGAGGAGGAAGTTGCGACACCCTCCAGGGAGGTGCTGAAGGAGCCCTGTTTGTTCGTTTGCAAAAAACGGCGTGCTTGTTCGTTCGCAAAAAACTGTGTGCTTGTTTGTTCGCAAAAAACGGCGTGCTTGTTCGTTCGCAAAAAACGGCGTGCTTGTTCGTTCGCAAAAAAACTGCGTGCTTGTTCGTTCTCAAAAAGTGCGTCCTTTTTTTCAACAAAAAATCTGCTTTTGTTCCTTCTCAATCTGCGTGCTTGTTTGTTCTCAACAAAAAACGGCGTGCTTGTTCGTTCGCAAAAAACGGCGTGCTTGTTCGTTCGCAAAAAACTGTGTGCATGTTTGTTCGCAAAAAACGGTGTGCTTGTTCGTTCGCAAAAAAACGGCGTGCTCGGTCGTTCTCAACAAAAAAAGGCCGTGCTTGTTTGTTCTCAACAAAAAACGGCGTGCTTGTTCGTTCGAAGCGTTTGGGGTTTCGTCACCACCCCCTGGGGGTGCTGCGACTCCCTGTGGTCTAAGTCCTTGGGCCGGTTGTTAAGATGGTTCTGGGCGCCCACTGTCCCAACCGTCGGCCCAAGAACAAAGTCCGCAGGGAGTTGCGGCACGCCCGGGGGGTGTCGGCGACATCTCCCTGGGTGGTGGGGTCGCGACTCCCTGCAAACTGAGTCCTTGGGCTTATGGTTAAGACTGTGGGCGCCGACTGTCCCAACTGTCGGCCCAAGTAATCAGAGGAGGAAGTTGCGACACCCTCCAGGGAGGTGCTGAAGGAGCCCTGTTTGTTCGTTTGCAAAAAACTGCGTGCTTGTTCGTTTGCTCAAAAAGTGCGTCCTTTTTTCAACAAAAAATCTGCTTTTGTTCCTTCTCAATCTGCGTGCTTGATCGTTCGCAAAAAAACGGCGTGCTTGTTCGTTCGCAACAAAAAAAGGCCGTGCTTGTTTGTTCTCAAAAAAACTGCATGTTCGTTCATTCGTTCGAAGCGTTTGGGGTTTCGTCACCACCCCCTGGGGGTGCTGCGACTCCCTGTGGTCTAAGTCCTTGGGCCGGTTGTTAAGATGGTTCTGGGCGCCCACTGTCCCAACCGTCGGCCCAAGAACAAAGTCCGCAGGGAGTTGCGGCACGCCCGGGGGGTGTCGGCGACATCTCCCTGGGTGGTGGGGTCGCGACTCCCTGCAAACTGAGTCCTTGGGCTTATGGTTAAGACTGTGGGCGCCGACTGTCCCAACTGTCGGCCCAAGTAATCAGAGGAGGAAGTTGCGACACCCTCCAGGGAGGTGCTGAAGGAGCCCTGTTTGTTCGTTTGCAAAAAACGGCGTGCTTGTTCGTTCGCAAAAAACTGTGTGCTTGTTTGTTCGCAAAAAACGGCGTGCTTGTTCGTTCGCAAAAAAACTGCGTGCTTGTTCATTCTCAAAAAGTGCGTCCTTTTTTTCAACAAAAAATCTGCTTTTGTTCCTTCTCAATCTGCGTGCTTGATCGTTCGCAAAAAAACGGCGTGCTTGTTCGTTCGCAAAAAACGGCGTGCTCGTTCGTTCTCAACAAAAAAAGGCCGTGCTTGTTTGTTCTCAACAAAAAACGGCGTGCTTGATCGTTCGCAAAAAAACGGCGTGCTTGTTCGTTCGTTCGTTCGTTCGTTCGTTCGAAGCGTTTGGGGTTTCGTCACCACCCCCTGGGGGTGCTGCGACTCCCTGTGGTCTAAGTCCTTGGGCCGGTTGTTAAGATGGTTCTGGGCGCCCACTGTCCCAACCGTCGGCCCAAGAACAAAGTCCGCAGGGAGTTGCGGCACGCCCGGGGGGTGTCGGCGACATCTCCCTGGGTGGTGGGGTCGCGACTCCCTGCAAACTGAGTCCTTGGGCTTATGGTTAAGACTGTGGGCGCCGACTGTCCCAACTGTCGGCCCAAGTAATCAGAGGAGGAAGTTGCGACACCCTCCAGGGAGGTGCTGAAGGAGCCCTGTTTGTTCGTTTGCAAAAAACGGCGTGCTTGTTCGTTCGCAAAAAACTGTGTGCTTGTTTGTTCGCAAAAAACGGCGTGCTTGTTCGTTTGCAAAAAACGGCGTGCTTGTTCGTTCGCAAAAAAACGGCGTGCTTGTTCGTTCTCAAAGTGCGTCCTTTTTTTCAACAAAAAATCTGCTTTTGTTCCTTCTCAATCTGCGTGCTTGTTCGTTCTCAAAAAAACGGCGTGCTTGTTTGTTCTCAACAAAAAAACGGCGTGCTTGTTCGTTCTCAATACAAAAAAACTGTGTGCTTGTTCGTTCTCAATACAAAAAATCGGTGTGCTTGTTCGTTCGCAAAAAAATGGCATGCTTGTTCGTTCTCAAAAAACTGCTTGTTTGTTCTCAAAAAACTGCATGCTCGTTCGTTCGTTCGAAGCGTTTGGGGTTTCGTCACCACCCCCTGGGGGTGCTGCGACTCCCTGTGGTCTAAGTCCTTGGGCCGGTTGTTAAGATGGTTCTGGGCGCCCACTGTCCCAACCGTCGGCCCAAGAACAAAGTCCGCAGGGAGTTGCGGCACGCCCGGGGGGTGTCGGCGACATCTCCCTGGGTGGTGGGGTCGCGACTCCCTGCAAACTGAGTCCTTGGGCTTATGGTTAAGACTGTGGGCGCCGACTGTCCCAACTGTCGGCCCAAGTAATCAGAGGAGGAAGTTGCGACACCCTCCAGGGAGGTGCTGAAGGAGCCCTGTTTGTTCGTTTGCAAAAAACGGCGTGCTTGTTCGTTCACAAAAAAACTGCGTGCTTGTTCGTTCGCAAAAAAACTGCGTGCTTGTTCGTTCTCAAAAAGTGCGTCCTTTTTCTCAACAAAAAAACTGCTTTTGTTCCTTCTCAATCTGCGTGCTTGTTCGTTCGCAAAAAAACTGCGTGCTTGTTCGTTCGCAAAAAAACGGCGTGCTCGTTCGTTCTCAACAAAAAAAGGCCGTGCTTGTTTGTTCTCAACAAAAAACGGCGTGCTTGTTCGTTCGAAGCGTTTGGGGTTTCGTCACCACCCCCTGGGGGTGCTGCGACTCCCTGTGGTCTAAGTCCTTGGGCCGGTTGTTAAGATGGTTCTGGGCGCCCACTGTCCCAACCGTCGGCCCAAGAACAAAGTCCGCAGGGAGTTGCGGCACGCCCGGGGGGTGTCGGCGACATCTCCCTGGGTGGTGGGGTCGCGACTCCCTGCAAACTGAGTCCTTGGGCTTATGGTTAAGACTGTGGGCGCCGACTGTCCCAACTGTCGGCCCAAGTAATCAGAGGAGGAAGTTGCGACACCCTCCAGGGAGGTGCTGAAGGAGCCCTGTTTGTTCGTTTGCAAAAAACGGCGTGCTTGTTCGTTCGCAAAAAACTGTGTGCTTGTTTGTTTGCTAAAAACGGCGTGCTTGTTCGTTCGCAACAAAACTGTTTGTTCGCAAAAAATGGCGTGCTCGTTCGTTCTCAAAAAGTGCGTCCTTTTTTTCAACAAAAAAACTGCTTGTTGTTCGCAAAAAACTGTGTCAATATGCGTGCTTGTTCGTTCGCAAAAAAACTGCGTGCTTGTTCGTTCTCAAAAAGTGCGTCCTTTTTCTCAACAAAAAAACTGCTTTTGTTCCTTCTCAATCTGCGTGCTTGTTCGTTCGCAAAAAAACGGCGTGCTCGTTCGTTCTCAACA